>PNEQ01013969.1:0-23937 GCA_003012365.1 Medauroidea extradentata | reverse complement strand
ATAAAGATACAGCAACTGCTTATAATGTTCATAAGGTATTTGAGCGTGTCATTGAGTAATTATATGATGTATTCGGTGACATTTGTTTTAAAAGTTAAGCATCATAATTATTTCATGTTCCATTAAAAAAAGATAGTATGCCGTATCAAATACGACACGACTTAAATAATAAACATATTAAACGTTTTTTATTTGTTTCCTAAATTCAGGCAAATTATAATATTTTGTATTGTTAGAAACTTGTTTAATATTATAATAACAATAATAAGTGTTATAGAATAATATGATTTATTAATGATATTTCAGAAAGTTCACTTTCAATTACAGCTATTCTTTCTTGCTACATTACTTCGAGCCGACACTAGTCGCGCTACAGTGGTTTTTCTTAGCAGGACAGTAGCTGCTGAGCTTTACATTCCTCTGTCAGTTCTGTCGTACCTCCGTCTTCATGCCACGTGCTGCTGCAGTTGCAGTGCATGCTTTCTGTGTTTCACCGCGTGATTTCGATGTAGTTTAGTGATTCTGATCACGTGATTATCGCATGCTACTGTGCTTCAATGCGCACTTTGCCGATGTTGGTACTGTTGCTAACTATTTTCGATACTCTTTTGTTCAACGTTTCTGCAGCTTCTTCTGTTGCATTTCTTAACACTTTGCCGCACCGTATAGTCAAGATGAGTGTGATTGTAGTTCCTGCCTTTTTGGGAGATCTTGGCACTTGAGTTGCCATTATTTAACCTTTTTTATAATTTAGAAAAATTTATGTTGTAACGTTGTAGAAAAACTGTAGTGCTACATTTTTTAAAAATATTTTGTTGTTGTTGTTTCATCTATAATTTCGTTAAGTGATTATCTTCGCCTTCGTCTGGTGAGTAATTTTCCTACGAGAGGTTTTGTGTTCTATTTACAATTTTCATCTTCTATAATATTTTGATAATTTCTGTGTAGTGAGGGTTCGCGTCCTGCCGCTTCGCGTCCAGGCCGATTCTCAACCCGGCGTATTCTCGTCTTGGAGTATTCACGTCCCTGCCGATTCGCGTCTTGGCCTATTCACAAGCTGGACAAGCTGGACTATTGACGAGCTGACCTGTAGTCTCTACTACAGACATCCAGTCTTTCTGGCCTATTTTGGGTCGTTTTCTTCGCCTTTTCGTCTTCTTTGTTTTGCCACTGTGACTGGGAAACATGAAGCTACCCCAGCGTGCTGTACTCTTCTACTGCGCGACTTTGATCAGATAAGCAGCAATTACATTTGTATATTTTAATAGATAAATTAACAGCTGTCGCACTTAAATTTTTATGTAATATTTGTACGTTTTTAATAATTAATTTAAATTTTATAAAAATTTTAAATGTTACAAGGCCTAACGGATGCATCCTATTTACTTGTAATTTTGTTTTTGTTAATTTAGTACGTCATTGATTCGGATACACAATATTTATTTAGCCTATAGAATGGGCGTTTATTGTTCCGATAATTTTATTGTGAATTTAAGAAAAATAATAATTGCATAATCAATTCACTATTTACATTTAACTGTGCCTTCAAGATTTGGGCTTTTTATAATTTCAGTACAATTTCATTACTAATGTACTGTTCATCGATGTCAATAATGTTGTGAATTTTATTTTGAAAGATAATCAAATTAAAACAAAATATTTAATATTGCAGTAAAAATAAAATTATCATTTTGAGCAACCACAAATTTCAGAGTTCTCAATTGATATATTTTCCTCTGGTGTGTATTGTTGATTATGGCGAGAGTACCTATATATATTATTATTTAAATGATTATTTTTCTTTGCCCGTTGTGTACGGTAGCCCAGCATTTATTTAATCGTGCGTTGCTTCCACTTTGATATTGTTTGTTTACAACAGCTTCCTCTGGTTTTGTGTGTTTGTTAATGTGCCACCTTGTGTTTTCTTCTATGTTTTTATTGGTGGGTATTTTTTGGGTTTATTTGCCAGGGAATGTTTTTTTTTTTTTGCTTTATGATAAATGACTATTTTAAATAATTCATTAACCTACCATACGCAACCGGCGCAAACTGGTAGCAGTTAGCGTGGTTGATTAACGTTCAGTTAGCAATGAGATTTAATTTGAAGTTACTGTACTTGTCGACGAGTCTCATTTTGTGTGGTTTGCTCATTCAGTTAATTTTTTGTCTTTTGATAATGCAATTCTAAGTAATTTAAAAAATATTTTGTAACGATTTTATATTAAATATGTTACTAATCATTATACAATAATGATAAATAATACGATGTGTGTATATTTTGTGTTTGTAAGCGTGACAGCACTTAAAAATATTAAGTTCTACGTTAAAGTTTTACGTTTGTTTACATGTGTATTTCTCGCGACCTACTGTATCTTTTCCTTTGACCTTTAAATCAGGTGGTAGTGTGACGTCGTGTGGTGTGACCTTGCACATCGGTATTTGGAGTCGTTATTTAATTCCATTCGTATTGAGAAGTTTGAGGATATTTATTCCAATTGCTTTATTGCTAAAATCTTCATTTATATGCGTTTCTCTTCTTTGGTGTGTTTAATGTGTTATTTTGAATCATGTTTTCAGTCGTATATTTCATTACTTCTTAAATAACCTGCCCGTAGACTTAATTTTTGTCTCGTTTTTTGATGTACTTTAATATAATATGTTTGATTTTATCACGTCTTGTTTCAATTTTAAATATTTCGTGAAATAATATTGGTTTGTTTAGTTCTTTCCGTTAACGTACACGTAACTAACCTTTCTGCAGCTAGATGGTGTACGTAGCGTCTTCTGTCTTCTTTTTCCAAAGTTTCACAGCTGCCATGTTGTGGTCGCATAGTAGCCAACTTCGTACTCACGTATTTCAATTTGGTAGCTTTGTTTGTTTACTTTTTACGTTCGGTGTACTTATTTTAGTTCAGCCTTTTTCATATTTCGTATAATGTATTCGGTATTTAAATTTATTAGAGTTCAAGTAATTAAAAGAATTAGTTTTGTGTGTGTTTAGATATGTTTAGGCAAGATGTTATTTATTTTAATTCTATTTTACGACTCGTGACTCGTTTGCATCTTGTGTAACAGTTTATTTTTAATAACTATATTTTGATGTTTTTTTAATATTGTGTGTCGTATTTGGATATGTGCTCACATTCTTCTGTTCCATATTTGAATGCTGTAAGCTGAGTTTTAATTGCAGCCTTGAGCTGTCTCTCTTAGGTATTTTATATTTAGGCCTATTATTTGTTTCGTGCTGCAGTGCATTACTTATTTCTTTCTGCAAATTTTGGTTGTTTGTGCATTCTAGTCTGTTTTAGGCTTATTCAATATATATTTGAACTACTGTTTTGCTATTTGCGTATTCCAGTTTTGTGTTTATTTGGCTAAGGATTATTTCATGTTTGGTGCAGTGACTAACCTAGGGTGTTTATATTTTTATCTGTGTACATTCATATTTACCTTCTCAAGGTCTTATGTTGGTAAATTAGAATTTTATTTTGAGCCTTCTATTAGGCCTAACCACTTATACATTTCAGAACTCATGGTTTTCAAAACATTTTACAATTTTCAACTGTTTTGTGAATTTGGTACTACATTCAATGTACTATATTTCTTATTT
Source organism: Medauroidea extradentata (assembly GCA_003012365.1). Classification (NCBI taxonomy): domain Eukaryota; kingdom Metazoa; phylum Arthropoda; class Insecta; order Phasmatodea; family Phasmatidae; genus Medauroidea; species Medauroidea extradentata. Next base: position 20,327 of record PNEQ01013969.1, on the reverse strand, counting down.
GATTATATTTTTAATATATCAGTGTTTTGTGTTACCTAACACATTTTAATCATATTTGTCTATTGTTTGTTTTGTTGTCTGTTAAGGGTCATTTGAATTGCTTTAATAGTTTTGACCTTGCTTAATTTTATGTGGTCTTCAGTTTTAACATTTAATGTGATGGTTTTATTTTTGGTCCTTTTCTTACAGGTTTAATTTCAAAAGCATAGATACTTGTTTTGTTTTTGTCACACTTCTGGTGCTTCATGGTGCTTCTTGGGTGGATTGGTTGGTTGCACTGATCTACCTGAAGTAGCTGCTTTTTTCCCCAGTGTGAACCCTGCAGTGGCACACTGTTTCAGCTGCCTCTTGTGGTATTGGTGTAGCTGGCTTCCTGCTCGGTTGCTGCTATGTGGTACCAGTGTTGGTAGTCTCTTTTAAGGTAGTGTTTTATCCTTTTCATTTTTTGCTAATTTTGTCAAAATTTTAGCTTTATATTTTGTTCTCTTTGACACACTTTACTTTATTTAATACTGTTGTTTTGAAAGTTATATTTCGTTGCACACATTTAATTTACATTTAATATACTCTTTTAAAACAAAACTTAATTAATTATTTGCCGTACAAATAAACTTGATTTTCCATTTTTATGAGTAATCTCTAGTGAATTTGTTTTATTCATGAAGTAAAAATTATTTTTTACACATTTTTTTATCTTATGCTAAAATTTTGGCAATTTACTTTAAATTTTATGTCTTCTTGTTTTCTGCATTTGGCTTCACGTTTCGGTACTTTGGTACTCGTGTTTTTACATTTGTTGTGAGCACGTTTTGTGTGGCTGTCACTTCGTGTTGTCTTCTCCCTGAGACATGATATACATTGCGATAGTTTTGGTCTTATGTAAAAATTAATTTTTTTTATTGCTGGTCACATTTTTTGCCTCTGTTCTTCTCTTTTTAGTGTGGTTCACTTTTGGAATGATTTTGGTATGGGACTTTGTCGTCTCACTTAGTGACCATACTTTGTGGCAACTTAACTTTTTTGCTGATTATTAATTTGAGTTTTACTATTTCTTTTGATCTTGTTGGTTGCCAGTAAATTTTGGTCGTCTTGTTTTGTGGGTTTTCAGTTATTTTCAGCATGGAACTTGTCTGGTGTTGTTGCTCTTTGTTGTTGGTGGATTGATCACCTGTCAGCAGCACTGAACACACACTTTTGGCTAGCCTAGCTAGTGACAGTCAGGACTTTTTGCTGGACTTGTGCCAGTTTTGTTTGGTTTTTGTCCTTTTGTTTGGAGTCATGTGATTGTGGGTCTGCAGTGCCTCTTCACATGTTTTGTTTGCTTTTTAGTAGGTTTTCTCCTGGACACTTGGACAGTGCCTTTCTTTTGGTGTGTGCGCTACCGAAAAAAACTGCAGTACTAGGTTTAAGTTTCTTTGTACATATTAGTTTGTAAATTTGTTTGAAGGAGTCGTGATTTGGGCATTAAGTTTCCCTTCACGTTTGGTTTCTCCTTTTCGTTTGTTTGGGGTTGTGGGAATATTATTGACACCCTGTTTTGTCCCTTTGTGGATTTTGTTGTCCTGGATACTTGTTGCCTCCACTCTGTTTTGTGCTGTCCGCTACAGTTGCAAGCTACTGTTTGTTTGTATTTTAACAATTTAAAGACCTTGCTATTTCTTCTTTTCTTATTTCATATACTAATTGAAGACTTCATCTCAGTGTTGAATTTAATCACGAAACTTTTTTTTTTAATTTCATTTATTTTAGTGTTTGTTTATTATTATCAGTAGCACATTTATATCTATGTGTTAACTTTAGGTGCTCCTCTATTTTCCATGTTAAAATGTATCTTCTATTTTTGTCGACATCTACGTCTCCTTCCAGGGCAGAAGTGTGTGCCGTATCAAATATGACATGACTTAAATAATATATATAAATATATATATATATATGTATTAAATTTTTTTTATTTGTGTCCTAAATTCAGGCAAATTATAATTTTTTTATATTGTTATTAACTTGTTTAACATTATATTAACAATAATAAGTGTTATTGAGTAATTTAATTTATTAAAGATATTTCAGATTGTTCACTTTCAATTACTGCTATGCTTCTTGCTACATTACTTCGAGCCGACACTAGTCGCGCTACAGTGTATTTTCTTAGCAGGACAGTAGCTGCTGAGCTTTACATTCCTCTGTCAGTTCTGTCGTACCTCCGTCTTTACGTCACGTGCTGCTGCAGTTGCAGTGCATGATTTCTGTATTTCACCGCGTGATTTCGATGCAGTTTAGCATTTCTGATCATGTGATTATCGCATGCTACTGTGCTTCAATGCGCTCTTTGCCGATGTTGGTACTGTTGCTAACTATTTTCGATACTCTTTTGTTCAACGTTTCTGCAGCTTCTTCTGTTGCATTTCTTAACACTTTGCCGCACCATATCGTCAAGATGAGTGTGTTTAGAGTTCCTGCCTTTTGGGAGATCTTGGCACTTGAGTTGCCATTATTTAACCTTTTTTATAATTTAGCAAAATTTATATTGTAATGTAGTAGAAAAACTGTAGTGCTACATTTTTTAAAATATTTTATCGTGGTTGTTTCATCTATAATTTCGTCGGTTGATTATATTCGCCTTCGTCTGGTGAGTAATTTTCCTACGAGAGGTTTTGTGTTCTATTTACATTTTTCATCTTCTATAATATTTTGATAATTTCTGTGTAGTGACGGTTCGCGTCCTGCCGATTCGCGTCCAGGCCGTTTCTCAACCCGGTGTATTCTCGTCTTGGAGTATTCACGTCCTTGCCGATTCGCTTCTTGGCCTATTCACAAGCTGGATAACCTGGACTATTGATGAGCTGACCTGTAGTCTCTACTACAGACATCCAGTCTTTCTGGCCTATTTTGGGGCATTTTCTTCGCCTTTTCGTCTTCTTTGTTTTGCCACTGTGACTGGGAAACATGAAGCTACCCCAGCGTGCTGTACTCTTCTACTGCGGGACTTTGACCAGATAAGCAGCAATTACATTTGTATATTCTAATCGATAAATTAACAGCTGTCACGCTTACATTTTTTATGTAATATTTGTAAATTTTTAATAATTAATTTAAATTTGATATCAATTAAAAATTTTATAAGGCCTAACAGATGCATCCAATTTACTTGTAATTTTGTTTTGTTAATTTATTACGTCATTGATTCGGATGCACAGTATTTATTTAGCCTATAGAATGGGCGTTTATTGTTCCGATAATTTTATTGTGTATTTAAGAAAAACAGTAATTGCATAATCATTTTCATTTAACTATGCCTGCAAGTTTTGGGCTTTTTAAAATTTCAGTACAATTTCAGTACTAATGTACTATTCATCGATGTCAATAATGTTGCGAATTTTATTTTGAAAGAAAATCAAATGAAAACAAAATATTTAATATTGCAGTAAAAATTAAATAATCATTTTCAGCAACCTCAAATTTCAGAGTTTTCATTTGATATATTTTCCTTTGGTGTGTATTGTTGATTATGGCGAGAGAGCCTATCTATATTTTTATTTAAATAATTATTTTTCTTTGCCCATTGCATATGGTAGCCCAGCATTTATTTAACCGTGCATTGCTTCCACTTTGATATTGTTTGTTTACAACAGCTTCCTCTGGTTTTTGTGTGTTTGTTAATGTGCCATATTCTGTTTTCTTCTATGTTTTTGTTGGTGGGCATTTTTTGTGTTTATTTGCCCGGGACTGTTTTTTTTTTTTTTTTTTGCTTTACGATTAATGGCTATTTTAAATAATTCATTAACCTACCATACGCACACCGCACAATAGTCGCATTAGTTTAAGTCATTTTCACATTATTGGGAAGCAATAATTTCCCCATTTAAATAACACTGCAGCAATAGTATAAGAGTAATACAGTTATGTTCTTTTAATACTTTTTTCAAATGACTCACATAACTTATTTTAGTTACGTATGTGTAAATTTTTTGGCCAACTATTGCATAGCCGGTTAAAATATTCTGGGATATCAAATGACATAAGGTAACTCCTAAAGGAAACCAATGCATTGCTGATAGTGGATATTAAAATCTTTCTTTCACTGTTTAGCAATGCGTGATAACATATTAAAAAAATTAAAAAACAGTATTTGTTTACTGAAAGAAGACTGCTGAATAACTTTGACAATAAAAAAGTGTTCATTATGGAGAAAGGTGGCAGGCAAGTAGGTGTCGTGGGAAAGTGGATATCCCCATATAAACGATGACTAATTTTGTACTACCGGGTGCCTGAAATGATTTTTGTATGACGTAGATTTGGTTGATTAACCAAAATTAAAAATTTACCCACCAAGGAAATACCACCGTCTTAGATATATAAAGTGAAGGAAGAAATGGACACGATGACGAAAAACAAAATCATATAACAAATTACTAAGCATACCTTAGCAGTTTCACAAGTGATCGTGGTATGCAATAATTGAAAAGTTTTTATATGCATGGTCCCATCAGATATATGTAAACATTTGAATATACATTTTCCTCTCCAGAAATGCTTCAGAAGGTCAGGATAATTCACATAGCTGGACTTTGCAAAATGCCTCTAACAGAAACTGAAAGGATTTAAAAATATCTCACATTTGCTACTCCATAGGGAAGATACAGATGTAAGCGAATGCTATTTGAACTAGCCTCAGCTCCGGAAGTAATCTAGCAAATTATGAGCAAAATCTTAATGGATGTATATAGTACTGAGTTTTCTACTTTACTATATATTAATTCATGCCTCAAATGAAGAGGAATTATGTGCTATCACAGAAACAGTATTAAGGAAACTGAAAAAAGCTGGATTAAATCTTCAGCAAAAATGGTACTAAATTTCTTGGACATACTATATCTAGTGAAGGAATATCACCTGATCAATGTAAGGTAAAAGCTGTTGAAAAGATTAAAAAGACCTACAGCAAAACAAGATCAGCAAATATTTAATGGACTTCAGGTCAACCCAAATGTATCAGAACTGCCAGATCCACTCCGGAAATTATTGCAAAAAAGTAGCTTTACTGGAGTCATGAAGAAGAGAATGCATTCAGCAAGCTGAAGAATATACTGAAATCACCTCCATTATTACGGTTCTACAACCATATCAACATACTAACACTGGCATAAACAAAAGCAGTCACACAGTAGTATTTGTCCTCTTATATAAAAATCAACCGGCTCCCAATGCATCTAAATAGTTTACTAAAGCACATCTTATGCTAAAATAGGCAATTCCAAATATTATGCTGCGCCCGACAGACTGCAGAGGATTTCAATTGAAATTTCGCCATAAAATCTCGCTGTGACAATCAAGAATGTATCACAATTCAAACAGTGCATGTGCTTTAGCCGCGACTGTGACAATACTTCGGAACCTGAAGAAACGTCCACATACGAAGCACATTTCAAGTCAGGGAACTGAAAGAAGCGATCACCGTTACTGAAGAACTGTCTGGTTTACATCGCACACGAAAAACGTAAAAACTTACACGAAATTCGAAATAAATATTGAACTTCCAGAGGAGAGCTAGCTGTGTAGAATTATGTCATTTTCAAAGTGATACAAACACTTATTCCAATAACTATGTAGGCACTGGTGGTTTCAATTCTCCATGACGCGGTGCTCTGCAACACCAAATATCTGTAAATGACATTCATTGGTGTCTCAATTTCGTTTGGAGTATTTTCTATGCTGTTCCCTTTTTCATCACTTGTCAGTGCCACTATTCGTGCCGCAAACCAATTCGCCATGACAGCCCAACCTCCATTGCATGAGCTAAGAGTATGGTGTGGTACTGCCAGGCGCACTGCTTGGTTGCATCTTCATATCATCAATGATATCAATGAAGAAGCAATGACAATCACTTCCCGCTCCTCCTCTGGACATCCCTAGAGTGACTGATAGGCTAGCTTCACAATCTCTTGCCAAAGTTCTTAGCGAGAGTCCCCAGGTCGCTGGCTGCGACTTTAAAGTTGGGCATGGTGAATATGTTAGAAATTGTGGTCACAGGAGCACAGCTCTGGACCATAAACTAATGTAAAGTACTATAGAAAATGTCGTTCAGGCAGAGAATGGAGTATAATAAGTGCAATACCTCTCAACATGGCTGACCGACAGTAGGCATGCTGTTCTGCTGTCCAGCGACCAGAATGCTGGGACTGTGGACGACCACGACAGCCCGTGCCGACGAAATCGGCGAGGAAACCGAAGTCGAAAGCCACACGAGGCCAACCAATCTGTCAAAAATTCGGGAAATATGTGAACACAGGTCTATAAGATTGAAGATTGGTGAATGCTTATGGTAAGTCTCCACATTTCAAGTACATTCGGTGAAACAAGAACTTAGCGCATTGCATGTAGAAGGTAGCTTGTACGATGTCAGATGGTCTTAGATACAGTGGCTACCATTACTGTTATCATGCTGGACATCATAGGGCCTTTCCTGCAGGAATCACAAAATTGTTATATCAGGCAGTGTCTTTTAACAACTGTAACTAGGAAGACCACACCCGATATCGGGAGGAAAAGTGTACTGATAAATTGTGTGATCTCAAGCTAGAATTCAAAGTCTACATATTATACATTTATATGTACCTAGCAAACTAGGATGTTGTATTGACACTCGACTGGGGATCTTGAGAGTAGGTGAAACAGTGGTAGTAATAATACCACGACCAGAATTAGCATCACCAGTCAACTATCCAGTAGTATAGTTTTAGGGCACTGTACTGCCAGCCTGAAGTGAAATTGTAATGCCAGGGTGCTGTGTAGGTAAATTTGTGATGTGCTTAGGATTTATTGTGCCTATGGGTTGAAGGAGTGATCTCCTTGATAGAGTACTTGTAACAAGGCCTTAAGTTTCATAAAACTTGGATAACATGAATGTTAGAACAAAAAAATAGTCTTGAGGCGGCCACAGTTGTGGTAATGTAAGGTTTCCCAAATAATCACAACTGGGCCATAAACCTAAAAGGAGGATTATGTTAAGCACACTCTGCAGACCCCCTTATAGAAGTCTGATAGAGAGCAAGGAAAAACCTATATTGGAAAAAAGAGAGGGTTTATTCAGATCTTTCGATGAAGGAAATAAAATATTTTTCATGTGCTTCACGTGACCTTGGTAGGACATCTGTCGCATCCCGCCATATGGACACAGGAGAGGCTAGTTGTATCAAGCAACCTCCTAGGCAGATGTCTAGGAGGTTTATAGCATTCTGCAAAAAAAATAAGGATATCGATGTGAAAGAGCCATTAATCAGCCCATGATCATCTCCCATTATGTTAAATAAGAACGTAGATGGCTCTGCAAGATTTTGTAGAGATTACTGCCCGGTGAATGATGTGACCAGGAAATAAATTTACCCACTTACTTTGTTGGATGACACATTGCATAGCCTGCTTGGTAAAAATGGTTCCGCACCTTCGACATGAAAATTTTTACTGGCAATGTGAAATGGCCCCAGAAGATTGCGAGAAGTATGCTTTTTCTGTACAAGGAAAACGGACTTGGCAATTCAAGGTCGTGCCTTTTGGAATGTGCAATCTCGAGTGACATTCGAACAACTAATGGTAGTACTATAGGATATTTGTCAAATTTATGTCGGTTATATTCTGATCATAGGGAAGATATTCGAAGAGTACTTGTCATGTCATTATTAATTGTTGCAGACTGTGATTTCAGATAATTATAAGCTAATTCCCACAAATTGCCACACCTAATTTCCTGGGATACATAATGTCGGCTGAAGGGATTATAAGCCTACCCTAAGAAGACAAAATTAATCAAAGACTAGCCACAGTCAACTAATCGGACTCAAATTAGAAGATTTCTGGAGATGTCTGCTTATTTTTTCGGCGTTTGTTGCATTAGTTTTCCACAAGGGAAAGCAGTTACTTAAGTTGATTGAGATGAAAAAAAATTATCTGGGCTCTCGAATGTGAATCCTTGCTGATAAAATTTTGAAAGTTTCTCCTCCTGTTCTAGGCTACTCTAGCAGTGAATGTGGGTTAATTTTTTTACACTGATACCAGTGATGTGGAGATTGATTTTGTGTTGTCACAGATCCAGGATGGAAAAATTAAGGCCATTAGAATGTTTTAACAAAGTGTTACATAACCTAGAAGATGTTACTGTGTAACTCGCAGGGAACTCCTTACAACAGTTATGGCCATTTCTTACATTCAATGTTACATACACAGAAGGCATTTTATTCTAGGAACAGCTTATGCTTCATTAGACTGACAAGTGAATTTCGGAAACCCTGAAATACAAATGGCTCGGTTGATACAACACCTCCAAGAGTATGATTTTGAAATACAGCACCGACCTAGATGCCTACACAACAATGTTGATGCATTTTCCACGAAGCCACATGAGCCAGTGTGCTCCGATTTTAAGCACCGAGAGGAGAAGTCTGGAAGACACCAGCTGCTCAAAGAACAAGATTGCAAGAGTTCACAACTAGCGATGAACTTTCTCCTTACAGTGACAAAAATATTAGTGAAGATCAGAGAAATGAACTTGCTCTTAGTCCAATATTAGAATTGAAGGAAAGGGATCGGCATCCTGGGCTATTTAGACAAGTGTTACAACCACAGCATACTGAACACAATCGGATTCTCTAGCCTACCAGAACTGAGAAAGTGCAGATGCAATGGCAAACAAACACATGTACAACTGGTACTCCTAGAAATGTGAGTTTCAGAGGTGCTGAAGTAACTTCATAGTTCATCAGCTAGAGGACATTTTGGAATCAGAAAGACTCACAACTCTTCTTTCAGAGAGCTATTAAAATTTGGATGAGAACACATTATGTCTCTGCTTGGAGGAAGGAACCAAGAACTAGGAGACAATGTCATCTCCGAAATATGTATTTGGAACACTGTTTGAGAGGTTGCCAGAATAAATGTTGATTTCCTTGCCGTTAATAGTGTGGAACTATCAGTACCTATTTGTGATGCAAGATTATTTCACAAAGTACCCTAAAGTCATATCGATACCTAATCAAGAAGCGAGCATTTTGGCTGATACATTAGGTCAGCATGTATTCTCAATGTTTAGAATGTCACTTGAACTTAACTCTGACCAGAGCTGCAACTTATAAGCCACACTGTTCCAGGTGGTGACACAATTTCTAGAAATGAAGAAGACACTGATTAAACCTTTTTATTCTCAGACTGGATGGTCGAACAGCTGAATTATACTTTAGAACAATATCAGTCCATTTTTGTGGCAGATAATCAAAAGGATTGGGTCTCCAAGACACCCCTAATCTAACCTCGATTATTGGTATGCCGACCATGAAGCAATACGGATAACATCTTCGAAGTTGCTCATAGGGAAATACCTTCGCCTCCCAGGTGATGTGTTGTTTTAATGACTAACAAAAGTAGACCAGCTGGCTTCACTGACCATCTATAGCTGTGAACTGTATTGCAAGTTGGGCTTCATCTGTTACTTTGTTCAGCAACATTTAAGAGTCAAGAGTGACTAGAAAAAAATGACGTACGAGTGGAAGGGACTTAAAGAAACATTTCAAGAGGGGTAGTTGATGTGGATGTACAAACTACAGCGACGAAAAGGATAATGTTCTAAACCATAGAAATCCTGGGAAGGTCCTTACTAGTTTGTCAAGATGATGAAATATGTGGTTTTCTGGATTTTTTGTTGAGTCTCTCAGGCAAGAAAACCATAGGTTGTCAATTCAGACAAATTGGCTCTCTATGATGGGCAAGAGACTACTATGTCTTTTCGTTAGGAGCAGTGTTACAAGCCGCGACTATCTTGCGAGAAGCATAAGTGGAGTAGGCCAGCTGCAGGTTAAAAGGACAGCATCACGTTCTATGCGACTAGCATTTCTCTTTTTATCTTGCCACAGCAACCATCTGCACGCCTATCTTGATTTTCTTAAACACTCAGGTAACAGTTGATATCACAGCCAAGAGAATTCTTCAACATACTCATGGGTCTCCGACTTTCACTAAGCCCTGATGCGACATGTTTCTCGTAACTCTAAGAAAGAGATACTCCACGAGATTTCTGGACTCCTGATGAAGTGTATATAAGAGATCTGTGCTGTGCTTTTTCTTGAGAGGCGTCCTGTGAGCGAGTGAGTTAATTGTGGTGACAGCGATGGGTTGTGAAAGTTTTTCAAGTAGTAGTGTCGACGAAGGCATTCTACGTATTCTAGAGAGCCAACGTGGTGCTCCGAGATAGGATATTGTGTCCACCAATTGTGAGTGTTTGAAGATACATTTAATTGATATAGAGCTTGTGTAGAGGACTGATAACTGAGTTTGTATTTGTAAAAGTAGTAATTGTTTGTTTTGTTCATCATGAACTAGAGACGTAATCGGGAATCCCTAATGACGCCGTTGCCTACATGACTCTCTGCAAATTAAGAGTGATGTATTGTCCATTTTAGGCCTCTGGTCACAATGTTGCGCCGCCGATTAACGTCACTAAATGGGCCATATAAAAGCATCCGAACTGCGAAATTACAGAGTCCACTGGGAGTATAAAGCGTGACTCGGTTGCAGTGTGCATCGACGAGAAACGCTTTTGGAGGTTGCGTAGAGTCTGGGTGACACCAACGGGCTGTTGGAGGGATGAGCAACACTTGGGGGTGTTGTATAAACAACTGCAGTGAAGAAGGTGTCGGCATGCTACAGAGGACTGCTGTTATGGGTCGAAAGACGAAAAGGTGGTGTGCGACAGGAGTCGAGCCGAAGACCTCGAGAGTGAAGACAGTAGTGCACTCGGGGTGCTGCGCAGCATGTGTAGCCTTCACCACTTCAGGCTGTTAAGGTTGGACATTGTCAGACCTCTCGCCTCCCACCTAGGAGATCTGAGCTCGATCCCCGGCGGGTCCGGTCCCGGAATTTTTCGCATGTGGGAAACGTGGCGGACTTTGCCGTTAGCCGGCACGTTTCCTCAGAGAACTCCCTTTCTTATTCCGTCACTGCTCCACACTCATCTCACCTCACCTAAGCCATTCTTCGGGTTGGACGGTCGACAGGTGTCTCGCTAGTCGAACAACCTTAACCCCGCCCTTCTCTCTTACACGCTGTGACACTGCCGGAAGGCGGGAAATCGTAGTGGATTTTAATTTTTCATTGCGCAGCGAAAACTGTATAAAAAACTTTTCTGGTGCATTGTTACGGGACACCTATAAAATATTCGAAAAAAATTTACCAGGCAAATTAAAAATATTAAGAGTTCTTTTAGTTACATATTACACTGTGATTTAATGATGTGAAATGTTTATATCAGATCATAGTAAGATACGTCAGTGAGAGTAGGCCCTACATCTAAACGGAGCAGTACATATGCCACAAGCCCACACACACGTGTATCATCAATCGAGTTGCGCAACGAGGGTTTTAAATTAATTAAAATTTAGAGAATATGTACTAAGTATGTACTAAGTTAACACAAAAACTACCTACGTCATCAGTAACGGTGAACTGTAGAATTTTTATCGTTATCGAAAAACCACTGAAAACGAACTGCATTTCAACGAATGTAAAAATAATATTCAAAGTCGAAGTTGTTAATTAAAACGTGTGTTTCAGGAAGCAAGTTGCGGTGAGGTGGTTTTACTGTCATTTAACAAAGAGGTCTTAAAAGCCGATGACGATAAAGTTACGTAAAAGGACAATACAACATTCACGCCGCAGCCAGGCTTCGAACCCAAGACTTTCGCATCGTAGAGAGGCGCACAAACGACTACGCTACGGAAGTCGGCTACGAGACATGAGCTACTGGAAATTATCGCCAATAAAATTATTTTGACTATTGCAGCGTAAGTATAATTTGACATTAACCGTATCTGTGCATTATGAAAATGTTAATTATGAGAAAATATAATTCCTGCGTACATGCCCACGATGGGTCGGCTTAGTCATAATAAAAAGTCTAAGTTTATGTTTCCTATTTCATAACTTCCACGGCCACGTGCACGTCTGCTGCTGTTGGTACATGAACATCACGAATATTCCACTTGGCTTCTAGGCGTTCTTCCCTTGTTTCCTACGAACTGAAGGTATGCTTATCACATACGGAAACAGAAGCAGCACAGTTGTAGTTTTAGTATCACGAAACTCTATAAAATTAATTTACGTAAACAGACTGTGGCAATGTTGATGAAGCATGTCTACATTGTGCAAGTGTAAACACGATTACGTTGGTATGTTTTAAATTTTAATGAGAATTTAAAACGATCTCAGTTTTCAGGTATCTAAATTAGAAAATAAAATTGTCTACTATGTGAGTCAACTAAGACTACAAAAATATGTTTCCAGCATGACAATGAGTTTTTTTTTAAATAATCATTTCTGTCTTCCGCAGCTATTGTTTATGAAATACTGGTTTCTGGGTTGTAGCGGCGTCATTGCCATGTCTCTTCCCGACGTTTCGGAAGACATTCCAACCTCAGTCTTCACTTTTTGTAAAATAATGTTCTTGTAAAATTACACGTTTTATAGTTAAGTTTGAACTATACTTCTATTAATGAGTTGTAATAGTGTGTTATACCTGGATAGTCTTACGGCAAATTCGTGGTATGTTCACAGCATTATGAATAAATTTTTTGTTGACCAAAGTATTTCTCTATATTACTTGGCAAAGTATATTACTGTTTTTCAAAGTTCAACTGTTTAATTTTTAGAACATCAATTATTGTACTTTTAACTTCAGCTAATTAAAAATAGTTTGTTTAGACGTACAATTATTTTCTACTTTTAATCGAGACTGCGCTACTGATACGTCCAGCAATAAGTAAACCAATACATGTATAATTAAAATACAGGACTGTTTGTTGTAATAATTTGCGAATTGCCGTCGAAACCAGTTTTGTAAGGCCTATAATTATAGCCTTATTTTTAATTACGAGGTTTGACTTACGGAACTTGCTTTCAGTTATTGTTTTTAAAAATTAAGTAACATTTTGACCGCCACTAATTGGTAATTAGGTCAGTTTAACCATAACACTTTATTTTGTCATAAATATATGAAATATTTAATTTTACGCTTCATTAATAGAGCAAACCCAAACATCTTAAACTGTCGCTGGAACTTTGCCGGCGTACCAACCATTAGAATCAGTTGTTAGACGTCGCCTCGACAAGTATTTTAAGACTATTGCATTTTTACTTAATTACGAATTGTATGTAGGTGTTTATATATTATTTGCCGCATTGTACATTTCTACTGTTTTCTTGATTTGCTTACATCATATTTGTGAGATATTTTAGTTAAAGTATTGTTTTATTTTCAGTCGTATCTTAGGTACGATAGTTTTATCGACACACCCAGTTTTCCCTGGTGTGCGCAATGCTTACGATTTTTAAACAATATTTTACGACATTTCCATCCTAGTTTATTTCCGGTTGTTTTTTACTATCACAAAAATGCTATATTTACAAAACAGTTCAAGTATATTTCGTGACATGATAGAAATTAATTTATTAAATTAAATTAAATTAAATTCCATCCTAAAAATGGATAGGTTGTCCAGTAATCACTTATTGATGGTGTCTTCGCAAGTCCCAAAATGATATATTTCTAGAACGTTTGTAATTTCCTTCTTTATTGGTTGGTTCCTATGTCTTCTGCATACTACTTGATGATATGTCAGTGTTACTGAGCTCCAGCACGTCTACTCAACGAAAACGTCCAGGAAGTCATCCCATACAAACAATTTGTAGCACTTAAATCCAGATAGGTCAATTAGTTTTCCTGTCCCTTCTGAACTGAACCCAGCTTCCACAATGAAAAAAACTTGTCCACTTTCTTCAGGATCATGCCAGAAACTAACGTATTCAACTTTCGAGGCAACCTAGTTGCCTCACTATTGTACATTACTTTTTTCGGAAATCAGAAAATAATGACTTCACAACAATACGTGAAATAAGAATATCTGGTGCAGTAATTGTAAAGTGTTCCTCTGATGTTTTGCAATATTTTTAAGATAGTATATACGTAATTTTCTTTTGGTCACAATAGTGTGGTGGTGATGACATGTCTGCTTACGTAGTGGTTAGGAGTTTGAATTCAACACATCTTTATTATTTTATGCGGATAGTTACGGCAGTTTTTTCTAACAAGAGTGACTGTATTGCTCCCACACAACATACGGAATTTTCATTTACTTGTTTAAATGTTCTCTACTTCTGTGTAAAGCTACCGCACATGCCACACTTACTCGGTACTTTTGTTTTAGTTGGTAATTTTCTTCTCTTACAGAGGTAACATCAATGTAAAATTTACGCTAGCACATATTTACTTACAAGTCGTCATAATTTGGTTTCCTCAAAGCGACATAGGATTGCATAGTCTTTCTACGGTAGTTCAGTTGTGCATGGGAAGTCTATTTTTGCACCTGCCAACTTGTATAGTGCGAAAATGTATACAAATCCTTTCGGAAATATTTTATTAAGGTTTGTACAAAATATTTCTCGAGTTTAAGAAAGCCTGCTACTAGTAATAAATATACATATGAATAAATTCAGACGTTCAAGATGCTAAATAAACAAATTAATTAATTAATGTATATGCTGCTCAAATTAATTTTCAATATACCTTCGCCATCTTCGTTTCTCACTTGTTTCGCCGACTGAAATATTGCTGCTGATACTAGTACTTTGTATGTCATGATAACACACATTTGCAAATAATTACAAAAAAAATTTACGATCATCATAGAATTCTATGATTCCAACTCAACAAAGGCTTTCAGAGGGCAACTCGTGTCCGTGTGCGCTGACATAGGCCTACAAGTTGTTTAACTTTCGCAGTGGAGAGGTCTCTGTGGTGTTATCTGCGGTAGTTTTCACTCTACAGGTGCTTGCGTTCGTACAAGAAATTTCAACAGTTTGAAATGCAAGAAGTTTACCTGTCGCAGTAGAGATGTATATGCACTATAATCTGCGATGGTGTTCGCTCTGGGGTAAAGTAGCGTAGTATTGTCTTATTGTAAGACGGAATCCGGTCACTTATCGAAAACAAGTACAAAATATTCACGTAATAATATTTTCCATTATATTCATATAAGTGTATTTACTATTAAAATCATCAATATGTTTCTCGCTTGCAGAAATTTCGTATACTGTTTTCTGCTATGGCGTTAAGTAGACTAATCACGTTAGTCGTACATTCTTTTTCATTTATCTATCCAGACCATGATCGTTCAGAGATATTTTTTTCAACATGTACTTATAAACTCTACAGTAAGTCGAGATATACATTAAGCCTGTACAAACAAGAAATTCTTTCGAAAGGGCAAATGACATTATGCGAACTCTTTATACAGTTAAGAATTTTAATACATTTAAGGTATTTTCGAGTTTCACGTAAGTTATAAAGAATATGTTTTTTAAATAACATTACCAGTAATTATAAAAAATACACCATGTCTCTTAGTACTATTAATTAATAAAATTACACTATATCTCTTAGTACTGAAACAGGAGAAGTAAATTAGTTAAAATATTTTCCCTACAATAAACAGTGTTTTGTTGTACTGTAAGGTATGTGCTACAATTAATATAAATTTATAACCTGAGTATTTCTTGTGTGCTTTTATTAAAATAAACACAAATATCATACCAAATGTTTGATTTAATTTGCATTCATTCCCTTCGCAAACTCCACTTCGTGAATGCTTTATTTTTTAAATTTACAAAATGTGTACATAATAACAAGTAGTAGTTACGTAGTTTCTGCACGTAGACACTCACGAATCCCGGCATTGAACCAAACGGAGGAGGGGGACAGCTGGTCCGTCTCAGGGAGGGAAGGAAGAATGGGGTGACAGGAGTGGGGACGACCCTCCCTCCTCCGGAACCGGGGATGAAGCAATTCGGAGAAACACACATTCGTATAAGTGGCGGTCCCCCGGACTGACTAAGGGTATTCTAGATTATGTGAAGAAATGTGAAATTTGTCAGAATCTACATTGGGATCCTCCTCAAGAATGCCTTGGCTGGATGTATGTCTCTTCTGATTCATTTCAATTCAAGGGAAAATAATAAATTGATCATCACCAGTAGTTTCTCTGGTTATTTAATAACATTGTCTATATACCGCCATTAGGTAGGGCGAGTATGAAATGTGTCTTTGACGCTATATTTTATGTGTTTCTAATTTATTGCTACATAAATGCTGATGGACTACCAGTACTACCAGTCGAAAATCAAGTTTTTTTTAGCGTTAAACATCACACAGTCCGCACACCTCTGTCCACTGCACAAACAAAATCAGTAAATAAAAAAATAATGTGCAATATCGACGCCGACACTTCATTTGTGAATTTGAAACAAAAAAATTTCAAACACTTTTATATTTAAATTTTTCTTTGTGTATCGGTAATCTGTCGCGCATGGTAAACAAAATGCCTTATGTTTTCATAATTTTTTTTAAAATTACGATTTGTTTGCTATCTACAGAACCGGAAATATTTAAAAAATAAGGTTCAATTCCTCTAAAACTGTGCCATATATGGTAAAAACCCGTGATGCCGTCTGTTAAACTTGTAAATCACATAATAATTTTTAAAATAGAAACGAACATATTGGTTATTTTATTTTATTTTAAAAAATTTAGTGGGGTTTCGATCTATCTCTTTTTATGTGGTGGGTTTGCATCCAAACCTAAGATATTATTGGAATTACGTCATCGTTTACCAACGGTTTAGGTATGTATTTCCACCTAAGTTATACATCGTATATTATACACAATACTGCGTACATGTGAGTTTTGTTGTGTGCACTGCATTCTCGATGGTAGACATTCATTTATGACAATGTGTTTCTAGCTCATGATACTATAATTAATATTTTTCTGTGACCCTATCGCTGCAGCTTCATTTGTGATTTGAAAGCGTTCATAGTGACGTCGCTTTTTGAACCTTCGATGTAGACTCTTCCTATCATTGTAAAGCAGAATTCGCCAAGCGTTAGATTGTTCAGCCACCAACAGGGAACGTGAGCTGGGTTCAGACCGTCGTGAGACAGGTTAGTTTTACCCTACTGAGATTATTGTCGTTGTGCCAGTATTCTTGCTCAGTTTGAGAGGAACCGCAGGTACGGGTCACTGGTTCACACACTCGACCGAAAGACCGGTGGTGCGAAGCTACCAGCCGTGGGATTATGCCTGAACGCCTCTAAGGCAGTATCCTCTCTGACAAAGAAACGATAACTATAGAGTCCCTTGGGCCAAAAGTGTTAACAATTAATCATACTAGGAGGCCTGCCTGGACGCTGGTCGTCACACAGAGCCCTTGTGAACCACGCAAATGGGTGTTGCGGGACACCACCGTGCACTCCGTGGTACACTACGGGTCTGAAGTTCGCTGTTGGGACTCGAATCGTCTGTAGACGACATTCATGAACAAGAGCATATTTAACTAGACAGGTAACATTACTCAATTAAACATCTTCAAATATATGAAAAACCTGACCAGTAGTATGTTTTAATTCCTTCTGGCACAGGAGCCGGTGTGTGGAGCCTTGCCCAAGTATAGAAACACCCGCAATGTTGTGACATCACTGCACAAGACCCCCATGTTGGATGTCCTTGACCTTTAACCTGACCTTGACCTTTAGTGTTAAATAACCAAAAATTTAAAAAAAAATCGAAAATTTCCAAAAATTTATAACATGTTTAAAAAATCCAAAAATTCCGAAAAAAATCCGAAAAAAATCACGAACAAAAACTACGTCCAACTTGTTTCCGGCCACCATATTGGGGTTTCTTCCAAGTTTTGAAGAAATGTTTTGATGTTGCATTCCGTATCCCAAAAAATTTATTTTTAATAAAAATATTTTATGTTAAATCTTTTTAATAAAAAACTATTCAATAAAATCACTTTTTGCATTAAAATTATATAAATTATCACCGACATGTCTTACCGGGACGAACTCTATCGACACACTGATTACCGTATCACTTTTTACATGTATGTATAAAGTAACTATACCACCTCCCCTATTACCCCTTCTCACCCCTACCTTACCCAGCAAGTATTTTAATTAGCTGTTGGTCATGTGATGAATTCCCCCCTCCCATTCCACTACTTTACCACCAGTCGCTTATTTTGTATGAACAATATTTCCTTTATAGTTCTCACTAAAACGGCATGACATCTATGTCTTCAATTAACAGCAAGATGACTCTGAGAATTAACGATCATCGATTGAAACTATGAATTGTTCATTAATTTCAAAAATAATCGATTTTTTAAAATATTGTTAGAATAATTTTAAAACTGAATTTAAATGCCTATAATGAATAATAATTAAACATTACTAATTTCCTGGCTATATCAGATCGATTCTCAACTAAATAAAAATTATTAAAACCTTTTTTTATGATAACTACAAGGACTTAATTTCCTAGAAAATTCAACATCTGTACTCACACTCCTACCAAATTAGCTAAATTTATTTAAATTTCATGTAAAGTCAGTTAATCGTTTAAAAAATAATACATTATTCTGGACACTTACATATGCAAGACTCTTAGACTACTTTAAAACATGGAGTAAATCATCCTAACAACACCACCCTGTCGAAAAAATGTATATGTAATTTCACATGAATACTACCTATGCTAAACACACGAACACTACACCCTCGTAACTACAATCCACCCGAACCAATACCCCCTCACAACTTTACCTTCACTCTCCAAAAGTCATGTCAGAGCCTGTCCGAACTGATCGTCACACCCTTCTACAGTACATATACGTGGATATGACTTTGCCTCAGCTTGGCAAGCGGTACCATACACACTACAACTCGCACATATGCAAATACCATCATCTAAACTCATATCACTGGCCAACTTCCTTACATCATCATCCATTTTGTTTCTATCCTGTCTTTACTTTTCGCACACAAAAGTATTTAAGTGGTAATAATTATTCCTGGCACACTCCCAATTTAAATAAAAACTCTTTTTTCCCCAGACATCACATTTTATTTACATATGTTCTATAATCAACTACTTGTAAAACAAACACCTCATCCCATGAAAATATATTAAGTCTTCAATTTAAAAAAAACATCGTTTATTTAACTCATCAACTTCGTGTAATCTCAATACAAAATAAGGCCTCATAACTGAAGCATCATCGTTGACCCAGCCACATATATAGCCAGTTTTAACAAGGTAGTCGCATGCACCGTCATAGTCATTGTCATGTAGGTAGTTATCACCGGTGAAGATGTCGCCAAAAGAGGTTAAGCTACCGAAGTGCTAGTCGTAGTTGTTCAACACGAGAACACACGTCATCATAATTCTTAATTGACTGATAGACATATAAATACCTGAACTCACGCCCACATTTCTAACACCCTAGTATAAAATAAACCAAACCATACCTATGCATACATATACCACCTATCCTACCATGTCATGATGTATTGTAATTCATGTCACAGAATCGACATGGGTATCTTGAAGTAATTAACAAATATTCCAGATTGTTCACACGCGAAAGAGAAGTTTATGATGATTTCATCATTAACACATCATTCTAGCAGGTTCAATATGTTATCGAGTTCTTTCAGTCATCGGATCTTGTTGTTTTCCAGGGAGAATATCGTGACCTGTACTTATATGCTATATGTGCGTAAAGTGTAGACCCCTTACAACAACGGTGTGCTGTACGACACAGGTTCGTTATACATGTACTTATTACTTGTCTCCATACAGCTTATCCATACGCAAATGTCTTGTCGCACACGTTGCACTGGTGTCTAGAATGTTTGTAACGCTGATTATCACGAAGTAAACTCTAACTATGTAACGATTACAATTGAAAGGCTGAGGATTAGAAGGGTGCTATCAACCAATTCCTAATTTTTGAGAACAGTGGAAAGAAGATTTTGTTTGGAAATATATGTTTTGTATTGAGCTACTGCAAAATGCTAATTCTTCAATTGTTAAATTTTAATATTTCTATTTTCACCAAACAACTTTTTTTAATTGTTTTGTTGTTACATATTTTATTAAAAATTCACTTAAAAATTAATTGCATTATTAACCCGTAAAACAATTATAAGTGGGTTATCAGCCACATATTAATTTACTCAAAAAGTTAGAAGGGGGTTATCAACCAATAAGTGTACATTGTTGTACAGTATTACTAACGGGTATAGGAACAATATCCGACGCCAATCTTTTATTCTTCTATGGAAGAGAAATCATCAGTTGGCACCTTAGAGTATATTATATCTCTATGTTTGGTACCACTGATGTTATTTTTTCTCAGGTGGTCATACTGGCTTATTTATCAATATCATTG
>PNEQ01013968.1:47128-69407 GCA_003012365.1 Medauroidea extradentata | reverse complement strand
TCTAGAGAAGGGGGTGTTGGTCTGGGGAGCCATGGAATGACAGAGTAGAAAATTCTAGAAAAAGTGATGCAATCCAAGATGGCGACCGGAAGTAGATGACGACCGGAAGTGATGCAATCCAAGATGGCGGCTGCAAAAGGTCAAGGTCATCCAAGATGGCGGTCGGGATCCAAGATGGCGGCCGCGGCTCCCCCGCTCCCCCTCCCCCCTCCCCTGCGCTCGGAGCCCCATTTCCTATCTACTAACAGTCCCTATCATGATCGCACCACTTTATACTTACGTTCACTTTCACGTAACGAAAAGCTTGTCGATGTCAAAGCTTTCATGTTCAAGTGATACGTGAATGGTGGTACCGAGTGATCGCCTGGGCCAATCACATTTCGGAGGAGTTAATGTCTTCTATTGTGTCCTGTTATCTTTGACTATTAATTTCAAGGCTCTCTCACGACGTTTTTATTTCCTGCTTGCAGCTTACGTGAAAGATCGTAATATGGCACCTCAACCGATTACGTATTACGTACACGTGAACTTGATAAAGTGGTAAGTGATACGTGAACGTGCAAGTATCGTAACCCCGGCCTGAGACCTGAGCAAGTGACCAACGGACGTATACTTTGAGCGACAGTTAAGCGTGTTATTGTCTGAGAAGACACACTGAAGTGTGGAAACCAAGGGGTAACATTGTCGGGAGGGGAGTAACTGTGATTGTAGAAGGAAAAAGAAGACAGAAAACACGAAAACACGCTTCTATTTTAGTCGAACTTCTCACAAAAAAGTACGAAAGGATTTTAATACAGACATGTATTCGCAAAGGATGTATCTAGGTTACTCTAGGTCAATTATTTGTCTAACACAAGAATATGCATCATAAACAAATGTAGCTATATTACAATACTTAGTTGAAATACCATTTTTTCATAATCATATTGATATTCCAGAATCGCATTTTTTACTCTAGTAATGAAGATACGACTTTGGTCTTTACTTAAATTTTTTTACCGTAATAGGTATATTATTCATCGTTAAATTAGAATAATCCTGAAATTGTACTAATTTATTAACTAGAAACGCTCCTAAACAGCAAAAGTTCCGATGAGCGTCGTAAATAAATTTTCGTGAAAAACCCTCAGAACACACACAACAAAATAATACTGTCACATGCGCATACAAAAATAAGTCTTCATGTTTTAATATTCGCATTTACTACAGAACAACTAATATTTTTAACACGGGATTAAAATTGTATTTAATACCATATTTTCATTGCAATACGCTTTTATCTAATTCAACAAATAAAATTGCAGGTTTTGTTTTAGATACTTATTATATTCTCTCGTACATCCCCATACGTCCATAGACTAAATTGTTTACTTTGACCACCACCACATTGCTGTTGGGAAAATTATTCAAAATATTACTGCCGGTAGCAAAACATATTAACAGCACTTGAACAGCACAGTAACACCACCTTGTATCGCCGGACAGTTCTCAGAATATTACTACTTATTTCAGTTCCAAAAAAAAAAAAAAAAAAAAAAAGTTATAGCGTTAAATCTTGAACAAATAATGAAAAGTAGGAGACTGAATAATAAATAATTTGTAATAGTTCCGTAACTTTTTTCTAGCTTCATAGCAATACAGTGTCCAGAGAAAATTTATGTGCAAAAATCATAGCTCGAATTACTTATAATACGACGTTAAAACAAAATAATGTACACTTGTCAGTTGTTAAAAGTAGTGCTCGGTCCCTTTAGTTTCATGTTTTTAACTTTTCTCTTAACTCGAACTGCTAAACTTGGTAAATACTGTTTTCATCACATATCGGGTATAATACACCAAACAACCACGAAAGCCCGCGGTGTACGTAAATAGTTGCTTACCTAGTAAACAATAAATGTCACCTAAATGACACAGGACAATATACTAGTCTTGAGCGCTAGTGTAATGGCAACTTTAACGTGTGACAACAGGGTAAAGATGCATTTGAACAAATTAAACTAACTAGTACTTAACATTTCTCAGCAATGTTCACTGTCTGTGCAGACTACAAGACGGTATGCAGAACAATCGACCTATAGCTGCCGTTTAAGAGCGGTTTAATTTGCTATGCATTGTGTCTACTTACGGATAGTATCTAAGAAGCATTCTATGTATAAATAGTAGTTTCCGTATTTCGTTCTTTCCTGTACTATTCTGGAAGGTTAAAATATCCAGTAGGGTTATGGTAAGGATAATTGGATAATTTTTAAGAGTGCGTAGTACGTAAATAAACACTAAATACACCAATTGGAATCCACGTGTATTCTGAAAGACAATATTAAAAAACTACACATTTCTGGATAATGAAAACATTTAACCAGAATGATGCATTTGATAAGCGCGATCTCTTGCACCGCAATTTAAAGTACGAGATTTCGATGTCAGATATTGATCTTCAGAAAAACCTTGCTTGACGAAAATTTTTGTCCAGAAAGTTGGCAAAAAATATTGTCTAGGATCAATGTTTTTTAAATTTAACAAGTTGGTTTCGAGAAACCTACAATTTTAAGCTGATGCTTTTAGCGATGAGTTATGAATCACGCCCTCTTGATGAAGAAAATCGCTCTATAATGAAATGAAATAAGCAGTTGTTAGCGTTGTATTACTTTGTCGTTTTATTTTCTTCATAAAATATCACAAGCAACTGAAAATATAATGGACACTGGCAACGGAAGGACTGCCTTTCAGTTTAGTATCTTGTGCGTTAATACGCAATATTTTATGTGCATGTCTCGTTCCTTGGCTTATAGCACATAGGAATATGAACCACATACTACATTATCTAATTATTTTGAACAGAACGAAATTGATATTTACCTGAGGTAACAAAATATTTTGTTACCGGAACAAAATACCGAACGAACATGCCCATATTTGTTGACGCAACAAGATACGTACTATATTTATTAAAGTGCAGTACGTTTACGGCGGATAGTAAAATATTTGGCTCACGCAAACGTAATAATTTGTTTCTATGTACAGTACATGTGTTGACTTAACCAATTCGTAGTGTTTGTGCACCCGTGGCTTGCAGTCACACTATGAGAGTTATTTGGCAAGTTCTGTGTCAATTAGCGTTATAGCTGTATTTGAAATTCTACTTGATAAAGCCTCATCCATGTACAGATCACTGAAAAATCACAAATAATTAGCTTAAAAATGATATAAATTCAGAATTGAGTTATTTCGGCCAGAGGGTAAATAGTTCATAGAATTAATCTAAGGAAACACTTTTTATGTAAGTTGTGTACTGTGTAACGTAAAAATAGAACATTTTCTTGTTTACCGATAATGTATTCACATTTGTTACCTTACCATTTATTCTAAATAGTTGCGTCATAAAATTCAAATTACCGAATATTATAGACTAAATTTTAAATGTTTTCTGCCCAACTGTCTAAAAATTTTATACTGAATATAGGTTTAAAAAATATTAAGCACGCTTATTAAGGACACAATATTTAAACTTTAAAGCCAGTTTTCACCGAAAAAACATCAGCATTTACGTTAGTTAAAAAGCTGGTCTCAAAAATAATAGCAACAAATTAGGGACTGTGATATACTATTCCTAGGAATATATTATAGCAAGTGTTCTCTAAACATTTATCAAAACACCTTCGTTACTAACAAAGTAAAAAGGATGAGAAACGAACATTAATAACAATGTTTATGAGGTAAATGCAGATAACATTGCTTATATCATAGCTTGTAACATTTGTTAGCACCCTTTCTTTTCAACCGCCCTGTAATGAGACGGGGAATTAATGTTTTCAGCAGCTTTGGTGATAAAGTTACTAACCCGTTTCTAGTAACTTTTGTTGAAAGGAAATGTTTTTCTCAGTATTTATAATTCAATTGTTAACATTACTTTGTAAATGTTAACACAGTTAATAAACGTATGTTGACTACAAACCATTATGTTATCTGAAATTTTCAAACTTTCTGCAAAATATGTTCTAGTATTTTTTTTAAAATTCCTATTAATTTCATTGTCATCGCCAGTGTAAACGGGCCAATACATAGTACAAGGTGTGAAAGTGTTGCACTTAAAGGTTGACACTCACACTACGTGGCTATTTATTTTTTAACTGTGGTGTTAAACTGTACATTATAGTTAAGTTATTTATTTTTCATAGATCAGATCTATTAATTAGCCTGGTATGAAACAAAGAGTCTAGATTTTTTTTTCCGAGGGAATATTCTCAAAGGCAAGAAGAAAGCAGATATCTTATCGTATCAAGCCCTAACGAAGGATAGTTCCGTCGTGAAAGAGATTACGGTTTCTTTACAATAATGATATTAGGTCAAAGAGGACAAGAAACCAGAGAGGAACTTCAATACCGAGAAATTCGTGACATGAAAAACCGTTTAGCATATTTTCCTCCAAGCCAAGTTTGTTCAACTTGCAACAGAAGGTCCATGCGTCAAATGTCAGGAGAAGTTTAGGACACCGTAACTTCAGATTCTTGCCCTGAATGATGAATTGATGTGTATGTCTTTCCACCGAACTTTTTTATTTATTTCTTTTAGATAGCAAAGTTTTTACCACATTTACGGTAGGCTTACTTCGTAAAATAAAGGACCGTTATTCAATTTTTGAAGCGAAAATCTTATTCATTTTGTTAGATCACCCATCAAAACCTTTCGTAACAAGAGTTTATCACAAAACGTTCTGCATGTATACATAATTTTTAAATGGATGAAGTGTATGCAAACAACGCGACAGAAACTGTTGAGTTTATAACTCGACTTAAGCCATTTACACAATTTCGGGCACCACTACGCTTTAAAACTGAAATTTTTTTGGGTATGAAATGCACTCTAATTATAACGTGTCAATATTATTACGCACCTGGACAACATAACATCCTAAGAAATTTGCTTGCGATACATTATAATCTTACTATGTAGCAAAATGTAGCAGTTGGTAGACACCACCATTACGAAAAATTACAGTAAAATTATACTTTGTAAACAAATCATTACAACTTACATCTTCTAAAATATGCATGCAGATTGGTAAAGTAGCCACGTAGCTAATTTGTGCGACAAACGTACTGTTACAAAAATGAATATTTTGTAAGCTGTTATTATATTGGGTGGCTGTAGTCAGAGGTGGGCACTTCATACTGAACTAGTAATGTGGTTAAGTTAAGGGTGAGGATTACGGTTTAATGAAAGGTTATTATAATTATGTGGCTTTACTCTACGTTAGATAGTTACAAAATACTACACGGTTGTACTACGTATTTTAGGTTGGAGGTGAGTGGCTGTTTAAACATTTATGTTGGTATACTCCATGATGGGTGACCCTTTGGACACCTTAGACCTCACCGTTAGCATGATGCCGGAGGCTGATGATGATTGTGTCGGCTATCGACGGACGGCGGCACGTCGTGGGTCTCGACCCAGGACCATCCTGGCGAGGTGGTGACGGCTGGAAGGCTTGAAGGGGACAGGCCTCGATCCCCCAATACTTTGCATTATATTGACACACTTCAGTGCCGGTGGGGAGAATCGCTGAGACCCTCGTCTTGTGCAACCACTGACCTGATTGCATTGCCGTCGTCGCTAGCCCGTCCTTCAGGCGAGATCCTTGGTAATCGTAACAGTACGACATACCTCAATTAATCAGTTCTGAAACCTAGCGGACCTGTTAAGATGTTGTGTCCCGTGAAGTTTAACTTTATTGCCGTAACGCGTCTTATTTAAAGAAATTTGTATGGTATATTCCGTTACAGATGAAACATTGTTACATGTATTTCTTATGTTACTTTGAGTTGTACTTAATTAAGTTAGTAACAGCGAAAATAGAATGTTCTGCAAACGAGCACCATATATATGTGTATTTGTACAGCATCATTATCAATGGTTTCGTTAGTGTTACGTCGCTCGAAGTCTTTTAAAACGTTAACTACTAATTAAACGCTTTCTTAGTTTATTATATACGTACATATATTGACATGCCATTACACAAAAACCATTAAAGCTAAAAAATTGTCATTACAGCATAAAATAGTCACAGTGAATGAATACAAACAACAATATCTCCTAAACAAACAAAAATAAAATATATTAAAGTAATTACTATTATCGATAAAGCGACTCTTTAAGGTAGTTATTTATTTTTTGTTCACAAATATACGTGTTTGAGTCACCTACTATTTATTTAAAAATCTCGTTAATACCTGTGATTGTTAAGCGGTAGCATGTTTTACTTTTTGCATTAATGTGATGATTCTTTTATTTCTGATAGCTAAAATCAGGAGTTGTGAAATGACTCTGACACGCGCAAGAAATACCGCAGCGCTACCAAGTGCTAAGCTTTGAACACTCATGCCGTAAAATCGTTATCAATGGTGCTAATTCTTGTATTTGAAATTATCTGTTTCGTTGATTTGCGTGTACGCCAGTCTGAACAGCCTATGTATACAGCTGTATTGTGTGGCTTGAAAATACGTATGTTTATAATATACGTTACGTGCTCACAGTGACACTTAGCTTTCTACAAAGCCAACTACTTAATGATTTCTCTTCCTGTAGTTACCGTTCACATCATGTTTTAAAAACGTTCTAAGATGAATGCGTATCACACAGAAGGCTACGTAACCAGTTCACCATCCCATCGTCGTACGTTTACTTCCAGCAATTCAATTTAACATATGGAACATAATGCTAAGACATACTAATTGAATGACTAGCTACCGTGGCAGTGCTACACTGACACGCTCGACTCACACTCGGAATATTCTGGGTTGGATTCCCAGCTCTGGCGATTTTGATTTATTTTTTTTTCCTCAGTTTCTCGAAATCGCCCCTTGTAAATACTGGTATGGTTTCTTACATTGGCTATGACCTAGTTTTTACCCAGTTCCAGCTATTGTGTTATGTGTTCAACCTTTTCTAATCTGGCCTCCTTCACTGTTGACAAAACGTAAAGTCTACTTACCTTAACTCCTAAAATACTGCTTGACCTACTCGAGGTTTTGTAGCGATCGATATGTTGAGTTATCGACTGACTTCTCAAATCGCAGCGAGTGAAACTCTGCTTTCAATAAGGAAGGCCGTAAGGCAATCGATTATCGATGATAGATGAAAATAGACAGCAACAAGACAGATCCAGTAACATCCTTGATGTAAGAAGGTTGGAGTGCTTTCCAGACTACTTTTTTTTCTCTTTGAGGGTTACAGAATGGTGAGCTAGTTTTTTTCATGGCGGTAGAAAGTTACCGTTGAATTGGCATTGCCTGTTCAGCACTTCAGTACAATTAAATATATCTGATCCTGTTGAGATTCGGAGTAAATGTTTTGCATATCTTCAAATACGTATTTCTGTAATTTAAACGACATTTTCGGGGTGTAGGCAACCAGAACTGTACATATGCATAAACTGACGTAAGTAAAGTTTATGTATATTGGAAGTCATTTCACGCGTTTCTCGAACAGTTCAGTGACCAAAAAGAATGACAAAGAAACCGTTCAAATAATATTTGCTTTACTTTTTGGATAGGAAGTAGGGGACACATAATATTCTTCATATCAATTGGCTGATCAAAATTCTATACACATTTTCGTTATGTTAAGTCACTGAACCAGTGAAGTATGCAATCAACAACACAAAAGTTGTATGTAAATAATATGCTGCAGTGGCTATCATACGATAATATCATTTACATAAATCAATCAGTCAATGGAACAATTACTTGATTACGTGCTAAGGTCTCCGAAAGGTTAAGGCAAACATTCCGTCGACTCTGCGAACAATCTACAGACTTCGTATTCAGTAGTTTGGTAAGGTATGAAGGCGTTTATTTTCGTGAACATCAAGATAATGACAGGCATTATGTGTTAATTTTTCACAAAAACAGGAAATGGGAGAGAATTACTTGTTAATTTTTCACAAAGAAAGTAAATGGGAGAGAAGTCGGCCATGGCTTACGAGGGCATAATTTTACATCATCAGTTTGAACTTATAGATTTCTTGAAGCCAATTTTCAAAAATTAAAAATAAAGAACACAGCATCTCTAGACAACCGTTTTTGCTAACTTTTACCGTCGTATGACGGGGAGAAGGACTCTGCTCTGGCCAATACAGTAGTTTAGGTTACCGGAATAGTTTCAATGTCTTCCAGACGAAACCTCGACATCGACTTAGTACTGCCTCCTGGGATAACTGGCAGATCTTCCTTCCTTCCAAGGTCAGCAATTCCTTAGCCTTCATGACCCAGGTTGGAAACCTCTTGTAGCATGTCCACTTTCTTCCACGATCCAAGTCGTTCTTTTTCTTGGAACCTCCTAAGCTGCGATTCTAACAACTTGTTTTTCATATCCCCCTCCGTATAACCAACAGAACTGTCAAAGTGTGTTCTCCACGATCTGGTTAGTATTTCTCGCGTTATCGTGACTCTTTTGTTGTACTATCCTTGCCATATAGTAAGTTATTAATAGTTGTCACAACAATTTCCAGCACACACATGCAACATTTTATATCTTCGAAGAGAAAGCAATATGACTGCTGAAACATTCTCTACTTAGCGTGTGTTCAAAACATACACCTTACTGTTTACGTGTTTTAAAGTTCTCTGAATGTAACACTCAGTGAAATGCTGCATTTTACAAGGCGTCATCCTCCCCAGATTAGAGAGACGTTTAAGTTAAACAGACATCTTACGTTTTATAACTCATGCGGACTTTCGCGTGGTCACTTATTGCTGTCCCAATTTCCTAAGTGTCTCTGGACTTATGAATTTATGAACCAAATATGGTCACGTATTATCTAGCTTACTATCACTGAGCCTTGCCACATGTTATTCACGCTACGCGCATAGGCCCCAATATGTTTGTATATATATATATATATATATATATATATATATATATATATATATATATATATATATATATATATATATATATATATATATATATATACACATATAATGTAATGAAACCACCCGTATAAAAATACCACGCGAATCCTGGGGACTAATATGGATGGAGGCAAAAATGTTACTGGCAAAATATTGTACAATGGCATTTAACTTGCACAATGTAGCGACACAGCTCGGAATAAGTTCCATCTTGTGCACACAGATAACTTACTACCATTGTTCTGGTCATAATATTTTGGGCGCAGGTTTGAATCCCGAGCAGTCCAAACATGATCCTACGTTTACATGACGTAACATACATAAAATAATACCTGGATGTGGAGCGCAAAAGGGGACTTTCTCCGTGATGTGTGGTCTCACTGTGCGGAAAAAAAAATGACGTCTTAGAACATTTTGTCACTAACATTTTCGTCTATGATCTATGAATTAACCGAGGATTCTCGTGGTGCGTTTATAATTCGCATGTTCCTAGGCTCTTCGAATAATTTTTAAAATAAAGTAACTCTTTCTAGTGTTTAAAATAAATGCGTTGATGGACGGCATTAGTCCTCGTTACTAGAGGTATGAGCATTCGGCGTGTTAATTCTAGGTCAAGTTGAACGTTAAGAACGTATACTGCACTGTCACACTTGTTTCAACACATATTTGACGACTACAAGTCAGTAATAAACAGGGAATAACACGTGATATCCATTTGAACGGTTAGAAGCCAATGGAAATTCGCCTTTGGCCAGTGTGTGTATAGGACTTAGAAGTCTAGGCTGCTGCCAGATGAATGCGTGAAATAATTGTACCTCTACTCGAGTCGTCCAATTCCAGAAACACTTAAGTCCATAACACAAAACATTTTTAGTAAACAGAATAAACTTCTTGTTTATCTCATAATATATATAAAATTTTGGAAAAATTAGTACATATGAATAACGTTCAGTACATTAGATTGGCATTACATAGACAGAATATTTGCGGAAAATAAATATAGTGAGTTTGACTAAATAACTTTTGAAACTATAATGTGGACTAAACGGGTTTTGTAACTGTTTTGTATTACAAAATGGCGGAATTCGGAAAATTCAAAGGTTGAATTAAAACGGCGTTTCATAGCACAGTGTTATATATATAATATATGTGTATATACATACATACATATGTGTGTGTGTGTGTGTGTGTGTGTGTGTGTGTGTGTGCAAGAGGTTTCCAATACCGTCCACCTCATCGTCTTCATGACACTCTTGTGTTAAAAGTTCTTGGTCGCTACAAAGCTGCTCCTAAAAGGATAACCTTTCATTCATATCCAAGTTCTCTCCATAGTTTCTCTGGAGAAGTTTTTTTAAACATCTTCCTGCTTGGCAGATTTGATAACTACTCCTTTGTTTACCAACTTACACAACCAATTTTAAGTCACAGTTATTATACAATCAACAAAAAATATACCTAATTTAGTTTAATTCTGTCAACATTCAGTGAATAAATGTATTTAGCACATAACACATTTTGATTCTGTAGTACAAAATGTACACATACAACGACTAGGATTTAACAACATTTGTAGCTTGTTCTGGTGGCGGACATAATATGTTCTGGTACTGTTTTGGCGGTGGACTTGAAGAATTTTGGAATTGTACCCAGTTTTCAGCCCATATTTAGTTGGAACTATACGGGTTTAGTTTCTGTTTTACTTCTTCAAACTATGTGCATAATTGGGCTCTACAACATGGCGCAAAATCACAATTTTGTAATTTGGTGGACTTAACTGGTATTGGAAATGGACGACTCACTCGTACCTGCTTCATTTATTATAGAAATTGCAATGTTCCTGACGTACCTGGAACTCATCTAATAATCTTTAATTTTTTACAGTAGTTTTGTTAAAATACCGGATGACGTACCCTGTTTGGTTAATGTCACATACGAATTTCAAACGAAACTATATGTATTAATGTGAATTCACGTGTTCTCATTTAGCTTTGAATTATGTGTTATAAATGGTAGCTTCCCTTCACAAAATGTTATATCCAAAACAAACTTGTCGGTCATATTGGAAACAGCTAATATTGTATTAATAACCCAATTACACAAATGCGATTTAATTAACAGAGCTCTCCTTCTCACTCACATAAACATATTTGCTATTTTTCGACTTCCGTGCGTTACACCGGAAAGCAAATGTGATGAAGGCTCACATGCATCATACTAAATTAATTTGCATTTCAACATGCAAACACAGTTACAGCTAGCTTGCGACTCGGTTACTGTTCGTTGTTAAAAACAGCGTCAGTTGTATTATGCCAAAATACACTGGGGCCTCGTAAAATGATTAGGTCAAGTATTCTTATAAAATACGTTACATAAAACTGTAGATCAACTAATGCCGTACGTAAGTATTACATTTTATATCTATTTACATTACCCAGTTTTAATTCATGGTAGTTTTAATTTGAATAAACATGACCTGGGATTTGGCTCATATTATGTTATGGTTACATAATTTGAAATTCGCTAATTTTTGCCACGCATATCAATGAACTTCATACGAGAACAGAAACCTAGCTTGTGCTGTATTTGTTACAAATTCTTATACTTTTAAAGGAAAACATATTTATCTGTTTATGATTGACAATTTTACATTTGGTATTTGTATCCGATTTAGTCTCAGAGCTGATAATATTAAGGACATCAGAATTCATGAAAATATACACGGCAGTAATAATTACAGCATCATCAATCTAGCGACATATTGTATATTCGTGGCGTATGACAGTCAAATAATAGAAGTACTTGGCAATCTATATGGAAACGAAGTGTTTGTAGTAACTGGCTACATTTTGCTCTGTTCAGAATGTTGTTTTATGACTACTTGTGCAGTTCGGGTAGTTCACGTTACAGATAATACGAGATTATAAACCAAGATTATCTTGGGTCAGACACGTGGGAGGAATTTCGAATTAGTTGTTTTGTCAGCGATAACGTAGTCTCTAAGGCAGCGTCCGAATTGACATAAAAGTCTATCTAACCTGCCAAATCGTAGTTCATATTAGTTCTTAACATGTAACGAAGCTTAGTATGCAATCATTGGCATAGTTTTAATTATTGTATAAAATATACAGTTTTAAACTGGTGCGGTAAATATCTTCGGGATCCACTTAGTTATCAAAAAGAAAGTTTACTTGTACTTTCATTTCATCAAAATCCGCGAGCTTCCGTTAAATTACTGTTACTTCTTTGAATTTTTACTAAATACTTGTTTTCTAAACTAGTTTTAAAGGTTATGTAAATTACTACTTTTTTTGTTAGGACCGTATTAAAATATTGCAGACAGGCATGATGTCCTTGAGACCTCCCTGTCGACAGATGCAAGGCTCAATAATAAACCGTCAAATACAAAGTCCTAAAGGCTAAGTTAAGAAAGAACAAAGAGCTGCTGTTTTAGTCATGATGCCTGTTCGACGCGTGTATATTGTTTGTGATCCATGCCAAAAATTATACAGGATGTCCCATACGTCCGGTCTCATAGGGTACATAGGAATTTATGAAATATGGAATGGATTAATGGTGATGTAGTGTGTTGCAGTGTGTTATTTTCACTTCCATGTGCCGTTACGACAGAAAATGTTCAAATTGATGGTCGCGATGTGCTTGCACACGCGTATGACACGGTTAAAATTGCTTTGTACACGATGTATTATGGTCGGCGGGATGGAGCGGCACGCGGCAGTAATGTTGTTATTCACAATAACATTTCATTACATTCACCTATTTCTCATTTTAACTTTCCTTATGGGACCGAAGTGTTCCTGTGACACCGGACTTATACGAAATCCTGTGTATGTGAAATTTTGCTTGTGACCGGTAGAAAAAATAAACTCTTAATCCAAGCCGATTTAATTTTCTTATACTAGTTAGCAAGTTAACAGATTTTTTTGTACTTTTACGGGAAAGTTCTTTGGAAACTAGTTTACAGAAAAAAAATTTTGTAAACAAAACAAGGAATGCTTTTAAATTTACAAATTTATAAATTTACAAATATTTTTATATATTTACTTAAATTTATTGTACATTTACACACCAATTATTATACATCATAGAACAATCGTCTGAAGTGTCACAATTTGGTTTGGGAACCTGCTTCCAATTTTTTTTGTAGAAGTACAGAATATTTTGTAGAAATATGACAGCCTGTCGAAGGTTGTTTTGCTTCACAACAAACACTCTGCTCATAAAAATATATCCCGCTAGTCTCCACATATGTTTGGAATCTTTAGACCACTTTAATGACCTGCGTCATTCTTGTTGTAGTGCCTAAGACTGGTAAACGAATTGACATTAGTTATCAAGCTTTTCCTGATAAAAACACGTATTTTACTGTGTAGTCAGAGGCTTTGTCAAATCGTTGCAAAAAGGAAAGTGGCGATGCCCACGAATCAAACTAAAATGGTTACGATTGTAGAGGATACGCTGTTAATCATTAAAGCTAACATTAAGATGATACATTAATTTTACATATTGTGATTGTTAAATCTTATATTTTACATAATTTATCCCAGTGATACTTGTCCTGACATTGCAACAATACACTTATTTTTCTTTCCGCAATTATCATTTTTCTGGGGGTAAGAACCCCAAAAGAATATAATGTTGTATGGGAAAAGTTCCTTACTGAAAAGAACTTTGACTGAATTCTACACGGGATAAACGAGAAGTGAACGAGTACTGAAAATGTTTTCATAGTAAAATTTTCCACCCAGATTGACATGTTAACAATGAGTAAACCTGGATTAAACACATAGTATTGAACTCGTGTTTTAACCAACCAGAACTTAAATACACAAATAATAACTAAAACAGTGATAAATACATAAAATAATTTTTGTTTGAAATAATTAGTAACACATTTATATTAATTGAACTTCCACTTCAATTTACTTCTAGGAACTTAACACTTTCATTTAGCTTACCCAGGACGACTTTTACGTCTTGAATTACCAGTATTACAATAGACGTGTTCTATGTATTGTTTCAAGATGCGGTTAGCTCACACGTAATTTATATACACACTTTATGTTGGATAATGTAAATTTTAAATGTCTAGAAATTAAGTTTTTCGGATTAAACACCCTTGAACATTAATTTGACAACAACTTCAAAATGTCGACCTTTCGTATGGTACTTAGGAGCTGTATACTAATAAGTGTTAATACTAGGGCCACCATTTTTTGGTGAAAAACATTTTGCCCCACTCTGTTCCAGTGACTCACGTGCACAGCTGCAGTTATGCTTCACAGTCAGTGATTGCATGTTTTATCTCTCATGCGTCTTGGGGTTTCATCCGCAAATCACAGTCGCGTTTTGTCGCAAAAACCTCATTGTCATTGGCACAGTCAAATGAGAGACATCGTATTACAAAAACACGCTGCCAATAACCTCGAAGCAGAACTGCAGACGTGCACGTGAGTCACTGGAACAGAGTGGGGCAGAAATCTTCTCGCGGCATAATCGTGGCTCTAGTTAATACACATGGAATCAAATTTGAAGAGTTATTACCATGGATATAGAAAATAACTTAACAAATAATATTTTCACAAATAACTACATAAGTTAGATGTCATTGTTTCGCTTTGATAGCTTATAACGGTTATGCAAATGTCGTTATGTAATCTTATATTTTCAATGTCTCTCTTATTGATTATGATATGACATAAAACACATGATCTGTAGCGGACGTTCTTCAAGTGTCCGTAAACTTATAAAATGCTAACAAATGCCTCATGAATGCAGTTGGAAGTACCAGTTTTGTTATTAGGATATATAACCTCAAACACGTAGCCACAGTGGCAACTCTACTAAACATCATGCGCGTTTGATAAATGTCTAAGTTCCTCCAAAGCAATGCACAAAAACACTAAGTTTTCTTGTTAGCCATTCCCACTGATGTTCAGAGTAAACGGTTTCGTCTGAGTTTTATTTTCTCCAGTACACCAAGGATAACGGACTGTATTTGTATCTCCACTCTCTTTAGTCTAGCCGCAGCGTGCTTAAAATAAATTTTCATTCAAGGGTTTTCAATACATTGAGTTCAAACCGGATCTGTAACTATGACTGTAAGTTTAGCAAAGACAGAAACTGAGAATTGTTTTAAGTAGAATGCTTATGACATAATTTTTCCCCGTATGTTTGTTGTGTAACTGATATTATTTAAGTGTACTAAAATTAACAGGCAGATCTTTAAGTGTTTCACGATTTAAAAAATGTATTTTTTACAAGACCAATTTTTCTCTGTTTAAAATAAACAGACGTTAGTGAAATATAAATATCTTTAGTTTAATGTTGATAAATCATACCCCTGGAGATAAAGGATAATTTTAGAACACCAATTAATATATTCACAAATACGAATAATTTCATAATGTACGAATAAATGTACTACATATTTAGTAACTTATTAAGAGAAAGTTAAAATTCATCACCTGTCATTTGTTACCTCAACCAAACGTTATATTTTAAAAATAAATCGTCTTCCTGCTTGGCCGCAGCGAGATCAATTAGTCTTAACGAAGACAGATTCGTGCACGAAGCGGTCGCCTCAAAATATTCAACCCATTATTTCCGCAAATAAGTAACGATTTTTATAGTAAGTTGTTTAATGTGTATCCATTGATGCTTCTAATTTAAATGTCGTAAATTAAAGATACATGTAAGTTGAAATCAGTTTCTAGTATAAAAGTTTCACCATTAAACGTTTCTCTCTATTTCGTTATTATTTACTTAGTTTTGGAAATTGTGCAATAGAGTAGAACAAAAATTTGGTGGGAGGCATTTATATGTATAATAGTATCTAATTACGCTGTATTTTTCTTGTTCGGTACATACTTTTAAATACGTAATTTTTATATTTTACATATTGAACATTTCTCTTTACTTGGTAAGTTATTCAAATATTATCCTCAATAGATGTTAGAATATTGATTGATTACATGTGCTGTCATTTCATTATCCATATACTACTGAAGCGTCATGTGCACGTCTACAGGTCTGCTACATCGCCCGTAATTGTATAATTTTACTCTCACTTGCCTTGGCAAATTACAGACGTAAGGAGTCACAATAATCTTATTCTAATTGGTGCAGTCAAATGAGAAACGTGTCTGAGCAA
This sequence comes from Medauroidea extradentata, assembly GCA_003012365.1. Lineage (NCBI taxonomy): Eukaryota > Metazoa > Arthropoda > Insecta > Phasmatodea > Phasmatidae > Medauroidea > Medauroidea extradentata. Next base: position 53,327 of record PNEQ01013968.1, on the reverse strand, counting down.
AGACACGCTGCCAATAACCATGAATCAAAGCTGCCGATGTGCACGAGATACACTGAAACAAAGTGGTATCAAACGTTCAAGCTTTTATTTGCGTAAATATCTCCTGATACCGAGGTAAAGAAATCATTATGAAATTAATTTAAATAAGTGTAAATTGCGTCCTAAAACCTCATTAATTTCAAGCTGTAAACACGTGTTTAGAACACACGTGTTAATGTGGCAAAGTTAAAAACGTAAATCATTCTAATCTGGTGCAAATATATGAAATCTGGGAAAGCTAATACAGGTAATTTATTTTTTTGGCACACACACATATATTTTTATACTGATTTTTGTGCCACTCAACAGCCGAGGCAAATAAGAGTGACTTATACAAAAATTATTACATTACAAATGAAATATAAATATGTGATTATTACCAAATGTTGCAAAAATCTTTTCACCATAAAATCCTGACTCTCCGTATCAGCAAAGTTTGGTCAGTTAAAATTAATTGAATATAACGTTGATTAACAATTTGAACTCCGTGACTGAAATTCAAGGTAGAAGACCCCTTACGTGATAAACTAGAAATAATTTTTGTTCACATGCTGTGAAAACAACGTATCTTTTAAATCACAATACAAAGAACACAAATACATGTTCAAACACTTAGATTTTTTTTCAATGTCATATTATACACGATTCCTTCAAAATGATAAAATAAAACTGAGTATTTGGGAGGGGCTGCTCTCTTCTTAATCTATCGTTCCTCCTCCCAGTGTTCAGATTAATTTTTGTCCTTGGTGGTGTTTTCAGGGGAATGGAACTCCTACAGAAATATTTCTGAGATTAAAATGTTCGTCGATAATATAGCAGTAAAAGTATGATTTTCGTTGCGCTAGTTTTATCAGCCTGGGACACATATTAGTGGCAATTTCTTCTACACGCGTCCCAATGCCCAAAGTCACGTAAACTGCTATTGCCGCTCTCCGAGGTTATAATTTATAACTTCTGTTATATAATATAAAATTATAGTTAGCTAAACATTTCAATTACGTCTAAACTTCTATTTTGACTGCAGTAGTGCACCAGTAAATAAAAATTCTGGGTAACTACCGTCTCACTCACATAGGATTACATACCTACGCCATTTATGAAATAACAATATGTAGTAAGGTAATAAATATACGGTTTAAAAAAAAAATGCTGAAACTGAAAATAAAAATGCAAAAATGCAACAATTTTTTTAAATACAAATAATTTGTATTCTTTATTCTTATGAGCATGACATTGTAACCTGCAATGTCTTTATCCACTGTGATTTTTTCAGTTTGGTATTTCAGTTGGTTTTAGTATAGTCTTTTAAACGGAAAGATGCAAAATATGACTTTAATAAGCCATTACGCGAAAACTACGGGAGATTAAAATATTTAATGAGAGCCAAATTTAGACACATTTTGTGTGTAAAATAAGGAAATAAATATCTGGTACGAATAAAAAATAAAAGAATGGCGATGAAAATTGTTGTAGCCGCGCCCTTAAGGGGGCGGCTACCGCGGTTCTCATCACCATATTTTTATTTTTATATTTGTACTAGTTATATTTTTCTTGTCTTAGACACAAATTGTGACTAAATTTTTCTCTTACAAAATTTTTATCTCGTATAGTTTTTGCGTAATTGTTCAAAGCCAAAATTTGCATGTTTCCATTTTACGGACTGCACTTAAACCAACCCACGTACCAAACTGAAAAAAATTCACACAGAATAACGATGTAGGCTACAAATTAAGCCCTGTTAAACGATATAATAAAATATTTTTGTATTTAAAAAATATATTGAATTTTTCAAATTTTTAACTTTAGCATTTTTATTTAAATACAAAAACATTTTATTCTTTGTTATGCACGTGACATTGTAGCCTGCGACGTCTTTATCCACTGTGAATTTTTCAGTTTGGCAGGTTAATTGGTTTTAGTGTAGTCCTTAAAATGGAAACATGCAAATTTTGCCTTTTACAATCCATTACGCGGAAATTATGAGAGATAAAAAAAATTTCATAAGAGCCAAATTTTGTCACATTTAGGGTCTAAAATAAATAAAAAATTCTGGTGTTAATGAAAATGAAAACATGGTGATGAAAGTTACTGTATACCACGCCCTTAAACTGTCTGTTCTCACGTTATGAAGTACATGAACGGAATGAGGAGTCCATCATGAATTTAACGTCAACACAGCAAAATCATTAAACGCAATTAGATTTATACAACTTATTTATGTATTAATTTGTATTGTTGAAGATCTACGTAAAATAACCAAAATTTTCTAAAATGTGTCTCATGTCAGACATCATCGATGTGTATTTAATATATGTTATTTAATCAAGGGAAATGGGGGGAATTACATAATGGTTTATATGTTCTAATATGTAACAAGCTGTCTTGAGAGATAACTTTATATTGAAGAAATTAAATTCCATGAATTATTTATACAATACTAGCAATAATATTTTCTTATACATCGGTATTTGAAACTTTATGAGAAAATTGTTTGGGACAAGAAATACTGTATTTACAGGGGAATATTGCTTACAATTACTTAATGTTGTCTCAATTTGAAATTAACACCAATATAAGCAATAACTTATAACAAATTACAATGTTTAAGACGTGTGAATATAAAAGAAATATTTTTAGGTCTACGTCCATAGCTCTTGGGTAGCTGAATATTCAGCCCGTTAGTTCTCTGACACCAAAAGAAAGAACTAAACACTCCAATTAATTGTTTTGAAATTCCTGAAAAATAAAACAATAATTGTTTTTTTTATCCAGCGCATCATTTTGTCCAATGAAATGAAACGTATAATATATTGAATAATAGAATAAAACACTGTAGACTTCAATATTTACAATCGATCCTGTTATATATTAAACTTCCTACTGGGGCCGTTAATTTAATGGGCTTCTACATAGTTCCTTATTTTACCTTCCATTTCCTCATTTTCTTCTCAGCTGCCCTGTACTTGAGAGTTTAAAACGAGAACCAGCAGCACGTTTTGCTTTTAGTATTAGCGTACATAGTGTTCATTTATACGTTCGTCCTTTCCGTTGTAAACATAACTTCTTACTTCCTCCTCCACACTTCCGAGGTCTTATGGTCGATTGCAGAGTCATGTGAGGAAAATCTTGAGGTAATGGTGAAACTGAGGAGAAGTTGAGTAAAATCTGAGAATTTTTCGTTTGCATTGCACTGTCAGGAAGTTGAGATATCTCAGTTGAGGTGAAGTGTAACCACAATATTAACGAGAAAAACAATTTATCTTCATGCATCGACTTTCGTAGTTAGTTAAAATGTATATTATTTACAACTCATAATGCACAAAACTTGCATGACGGCGATAACATAATTTTATTAAGTGTTTCGCATCACGTAAGTGTTGTTCTCACATTCGAACACAACTGTAAACAACTGAATATCACGTCTGTAATTTGTCGTTGCTCAAATTACAGGTTGTAAGACAGCAGGCATAACCCGTTTGCAACGGGGGCACTAGAGATGAACCACTCTGTTTCCGGACATGGGTTTATGAATAACATTTGTTCACGTAGTGCACACCAACCTACCACCAAGCAATATGGAATATGTTTCCTTTTTGTCTGCATAAACACATACGTACGATCGTAATAACTGTTATCTATTTAATAATGAAATCCCTCATTGCGCTACCGAATATAATTATTTACATCTCATAAGTACATTTAATATGATAAATAACAACTATTACAAAAAAAGACTGATTCGTTTCTTTTCTGACTTTTGTCTACTGCCATGCGCGTAAACACTCAAATACGTTCAAAACTTATGTTTCAATACCACAGGAACTATAACGAAAATTTTGCGAAATGCCCTTTTTCCTATTTAAAAAAATAGCGACAGGGTTTCTTGGAAGAGCAGCGAAATTTTCAGTCAATCAGAGGAGCGTCACAAATGCTGGCGCATAGTCTATGAAACATGAAAACCAGGAATTTCTCTCTCGTTTGCAGACGAGAAAATAAAAAAACCTGAATGCAAATGTGTAAAGTTCTCCGAAGCCGAATAACTGTGTGGAGCAGATCTAAAATGCCTCGAATCCATCTGCGGTTGCCATTTGAAAGTCCGTGGCTATAATTTGCAAAATATGCAGATTGATGTAAATTTCAAGTACGACTGCTACATTTGTATTAACTCCCGAAAAAAAAGTGAAAAGACTTGCAAAAATTATTTTATATTACCCTAAAATTGGTAAACTTACGCCTCGGGAAGATAGTTTCCCCTCCACTCAAAAGTTTGGTTTCATATCGTTAGTAATATATATTTTTTTAATCTCATTGGACTGAGTTAATTATTTAAAGCAATCGGCTATTACTTATTCACAAAATTACCCGAAATTAATATTTTTACAAGGACAAAGTTACTCGAAAATAAGCCAATTTTTCCCCAGTTGTTTAACTGATGATACAAAAGTTTTCACAATCTGGGAAAAGTGCCAAAAAATCAAGAAAATGTGGGTAGTGTTTAAAACTGAAACTAATTTTCACTGATTTAAAGAAATACCAAGACATTTCGAGAAAAAAGGTCGCATTTAATTTACAAAGAAGAGGGAAAAGGGCAGATGTAGTTTTCTGGTGGAGATCTACATTAACAGTTCATTAGAAAATTTGTCAATATACTGATTTATAAACGTCGTCTGGATGCATGCGAAATAAGAAACAGAAAAACAATTGCAGTATCTACAAATTATGAGAGTAATAAAGAATTGCAGAATGGGAAAGAAAAGTAGATTGTAGGTAATGGTAATACCGTAGCAGAATTTGCTTGTATAAGTATTGGATACAATTTTAATGTAGCAAAATACATCGCCTTAGTAAAAAAAAAATTCTGAAAATATTTTGAAGCAAGTCTTTTTTAAGGCAAAGATCCTGCATATTACCAAAACCTATTATTTTAATTGACAAACTTTTGTACCTTTCTTGAAATGCAAAACAACATACACAAAAATTCGAAATATAAAAAAAAAATAAACTGCTATATAATAAACTAAACCATTTTATGCTGATGAAACATTTCTAATGTATGAAAGTACATCAACGACAATAATAATATTTAATTAGGGGATTGTTATTTATTAATCTGAAACTCATATTAAATGGCATAGAATGGTGTAACATCATTTATGTCAATTTATTAAAACTCCTTAATTTGTTAATTGCATATTTTGAGAGGGCGTGTCAATTTTTCAGGCGCATTAATGCAACCCGCATTAACACCATACAAATCAAGGCTAATTTTATGTTGGCTATATCAATAACAGTATTACACATATCAACATAATTCTCGCGTTTTATGAGAGATAGAGCCGTTCTAATTTTTGCTGCGTTTGCCGAAGTCAAGTATAAAGAATGGTTGCTACAAATTTTACGTAACTTTTTTTTCGTTTCACGTTGATAATGTAACCGTTTGCTGTGCATGCTTTTGCAGAACGTAGCAAAAATAAGAACGACTGTGTTTTTTATAAAGCGCAAAGATAACGTCTAAAGATAACGTCGACATGTGTAATACTCTTATTGCTAAAGCCAACGTAAAATTTGCCTTGATTTATAAAGGGTTAATTCGGGTTGCATACATTCGCCTGAAACACTGGCACGGCCTGTTAAGTAGCCATTTCGTGACTGGATGTAATTTTTATTAAATTATGGCGCAAACAGTCTGTCGGAATTTTGATAGGGAAAATTTACCTTCAATTGGGTAAGTATATTGATGCATGTCAACGGAATATTTCCTTAAGATTATTGTAGTGTACAATGAAAAACTTGTTACTGGATTTGTTTACTTGGACATACTCCATTGCGAGATATATGACTGTTAAAAGGAAACTAAAAAAATAATACAAGAAAACATAAATAAGCAGAGTATGCTTTAGTCATCAGGATACATACACAACATGAAATTCCAAAACTGGAATCTGGTCAGATAGAAACAAGGATCAGTCGCACTCGTGTTCCTGAACCCTGTGTGTCTACCTGATGACGGGAACAGATTCCAGTTCCCGAAACGTCGTTTATACTGACTGCTTGAGGAAAACTACTGTGTTTTGTTTCGTCTCATCATTTGTGTCGTTTGTTGTTTTTCTGTTTGTGCCCGACATATTTGTGTTTTGTTTAGTCTCATCGTTGTTTTGTT
>PNEQ01013968.1:0-47028 GCA_003012365.1 Medauroidea extradentata | reverse complement strand
CCTTTTAACAGTCATATATCTCGCAATGGAGTATGTCCAAGTAAACAAATCCAGTCATGCACTCCCATTGCACAGTTCTTTCAAAGATCAAAAACTTGTTTCCATAAACCGAAGTTAATTACTACCCCTGTGTCCTTAAAAATATAATTGACTTTGTCGACAAGTTAATACGTCGCTGCTGAAGTTAAAAATTACATTTTAATTGTTTAAATCTGTATTTTTATTATTTTGTCTAACATGATTTAGGAAGCTGATATCAATGTCAACATATTTATTACCAGAAATTGATATTTATATAAGTGCATGATTTCTCATTCGTTGGGTATTTATTCAGGATTAAATTATTTTCTTTCATTTCTTGTGTGTATATAAAAACATAAATACTTAGGCATTTTTCTCATGTTTGTACCGTTAAAATTACAAAAAATGTATGCAAATATAATGTAAAACCTAGAAATAAAAACGAATTTATTTGTATTAAAGTGATTTGTACTAAAATAACCATGACACTGTTTCGTCAGTATTCTATGCAAAATATTGTAAACAACATTATCATCTAGAAAAATTACGAAATTTCATGAAATATGAAAATATAAATGCACGGTAAATCTGAATTTTATCTTTCGGTAGACCAACGCGATGTGTGAATACATCCAAATATAAAATTGGCTGTTAATTGTTCTAACACATCTGATGTAATAGACGAAAACCTATCAATACGTAATTAAACTCGATGAAAACATCCAATTCAGACAGAAATCTTCTGAAAAATGATTACTTCAAGCTTACTGCTTTATGAAAGATAATTCTAAAATTTTACTGCATACATTACACGTGCCTAAAGTTTTTCGTGTCTATACTCTAAAACAAAGTAACTCATGGCGTCACGAAAATTTGACGTGTGGGCATGATAGGCATTTACGTCGCGTGGTTCAGAGGCGACAGCGGAACTTTGTTGGCGCCGATGTCATCCGACACCGGATACTTAGCGTCTGACGGTGCATTAGTCAGAATCGATAAGTGCCCTCCCTAGAGTATAGACCTGACAGAAGGTATCCGAATACTTATGACGTTTTGTGTTCTTAGGTGTTGACGTAAAAGCTTCCTGGGTATTGCGAACATTTTTTGCGGCATTTGAACTCGGTACTGAAAGCGTAAATGTTTGACACTATGTTAGTCAACATAAATGATTTTCTACAGAGCCAAAGATAAAATTTTCTATGTGTATATAGGATATTTTTGTCTTGTGCTGTGACTAGCATAAAAACAGCATGTAACCTCAAAACTGTCAGAATAAATTGAATTTTTACTAAGCAAAGAATGCTTATTCGATCATCTGGGGAGGTCAATAAACCAGCGATAATTTTACTGTACGTTTTAGGTCGAAGCTTAATATTAATTAATAAGGCTTCACAAAGTAATATGTTTAAATTTAAGTGTCTAATAGTCCTTAAGTCATAAAATAAAGATCCATTCCGTTGGTCGCATCACAGAACAGCCAAATATTACAAACAATGATAAACACTGCGAAATTTCGTGGAGTTCAAGCAAATAACAACGTCTACCAATGTGACTAGTTAAAAAGACTAAATACGAAATGCTGTTTGGAATTCACTTGATCTGCTACATCAGACTAGCATTTGACGGTGACGACTAGAAAAACAAAATCGAAATTTTACTTACCCTTCGAACCGGAAGAAACGTAGCCGATTTTGCCAAAAGCTCTGCCGGCGGGCATATTCTTGCTAACCACTTCTTTGTTGCTCTATGACGCTGCGCCAGATCTTCGTCCGAGTTTGACAACTGAAAGTAATAAGGACATTACATTGTTTGTATGAATTAATGCAAGTGAAATAGCTACCGTTTATTAAATTAAGATTACAAAAGAAAAAACATCAATCATATATGTCAAAGTGATGATATATATTCATATCGTACAACTTTAAACGCAGTTGATAGTTTATAGTGAGTGGTAAACCGTTATTGTTGTAGTATTTATGTCAAACGCATTTAACTGCGATCGAATGAGTGTCTTCAGTCAATTAACATGGAATATATTTTTGTAACATTTTAGCAGTGTAAATAAATTTACAAACTTAGAAACTTCGTGAATTCATTTGAAGAAAAGTTAGATTTCAAACTCCTGTAGGAAACAGTTACTTCTACGATTGGATCACTGTTTATTAAACTCGTCGTTCAGGCCTACGGACCAATAGCATCCTGCCATGTAAACACATTCTGACTCTCACATCACAGGCGGTTATGAAAATTCACGAGAGGTCAACCAAAATGTCAAGTTTAACGTGTTCGAAATTTTACTCGAGTGAAATTTACATTATTTCGAAATTTCAACTGATGGCTTCCCTTTCAACTATTAAGACATTATATATATCATACCTATATATAAATAAACATGTGTGTAAAGAGTGAACTGCGGACGTAGTACTGGGCAAACTATTTACCACGTAAACTATATGTAGGAATGTTTTATTTCCTGCCATCTTCAAACCTTGAACAGCATTTCAGAGGTTCATCAAAGCCAGGTTGTCACGTGACTGAGTTAACCTACCATACTCCAGTAAGTGAATTTTTACAATCGCCTTACATGTAACAAGTAGAACTGGCATATCGCTTGCACTAGCCAATGGACAAGTAGCTGAGGAGTGTGGAATCCAACCGGCAGATCGTTGGACCCGCGAAATTTCTGGGTCTCTGACTATTAATGTGCACTAAGACACTTTTTATATAGCTTGTTCAGGCAAAATTGTATCAATTTGTTAATTTACTAAGTAATATGTGTCATATTGCACTTTAAATTCTGTGAATGCGTTTCAGGGCGTAGACTATTTGTTCTTGATAAAGCGAGTACAGCTTAAGGGCGTGGCTACCGCAATTTTCATCACCATTTTTAAATTTTTTATTTGTACCATATATTTTTTTCTTATTTTAGACTCAAAATGTGACTAAATTTGGCTCTTGTGAAATTTTTTTATCTCTCATAGTTTTCGCGTAATGGCTTGTTAAATTCATATTTTTGCATGTTTCCGTTTTAACGACTACACTAAAACCAACTGATATACCAAACTCAAAAAAATCACAGTGGATAAAGACATTACAGGCTACAATGACATGCTCATGAAATTTAAGAATAAAAATTATTTGAATTTTAAAAAATTTCAGAAACTGAAAACAAAAATTTAAAAAGTTCAAAAATTTATTTAAAAATACAAATAATATTTATTCTTTAATTTTATGAGCACGTAATTGTAGCCTGCAATGTCTTTATCCACTGTGAATTTTTTTGATTTTGGTATATCAGTTTGTTTTAGTGTAGTCGTTCAAATGGAAACATGCAAAATATGAATTTAACAAGCCATTACGCAAAAACTATGAGAGATAAAAGAAATTCATAAGAGCCAAATTTAGTCACATTTTGTGTCTAAAACAAGAAAAAAAAAATATCTGGTACAAATACAAAATAAAATAATGATGACGAAAATTGCGGTAGACCGCGCCCTTAAATTTTTCTTTCAACTATTTTGCAATCCCCTTTAATATTTTTGACCTGAAAACTTCCGTTGAACAAAAAACCCCGTGCAAACATTTCCCGTATCTCAAAACTTAACATATTTGTCCCAAATAAATTACATTTTTGGATATTATAAGTGTCTGCGGAGTGCTCAGTTTAAGGTGAACAGACTATGGTATTATTTTTTTATAATTTGTTTCGTAATGTAGTAACACTATCTTGCTGAACGTAAAATTAGAGAAAACCATGTTTGAACTGCTCCGGTTGTTCAGTGATTATTTTTTGAATTTTTCTTGCAATGGGACGGAGCAACATACTGTACTGTTGTAGACGTATGCCATTGCAATATTATTCGTCCGAGAAATCTAATACGAGACTAACAAGAAAAAACAAACGAAAAAAATTAGAAAACAAGCCTAGTTTGGCTGTAGTCAACACATCTATAAACCAAAACAATAGAACTAAAAATATCCTATAAGAATTTAGTCAACAACCAATGAAGAAATGCGCTGACTACAGCCGAACCAGGTTTTTTTTTTTTTAATTTTTCCATTTTTTTGTTTGTTTTATCTTAGTCTCATATTACATTTCTTGGAGGACATAATATTGCAATGGCATATGTCCACGACAATAACAGTACGTTATTCGGGTGATTGTTTTCATACAAAAAATTCACATGAAGTTATGCAATTGGGGATTCTTCATGCAAATTTCGTTACCCATGAAGCAAACAATTATAAAGTAACGCAAGACACTGAGACGTGCAGAAATTATAAAATATTATCTTGGATTTTAGGTTTCGAAATCTAACATTACTTTATTCTGGAGGTTTCACAATGGATAAAGATTTCTTTTCAGAATCTTTCCTGCGCCACCCCCCCCCTCCCCCTGCCCCTCACACAGTATATGTACACACATGCACACATAATCACACGTATATTATCATAAGTGTGGGCAGTACGTTGAAGTTAAGCAAGTATTCCAGGCAATCCTCACTCTAAGATACGTCTTGAAAATGTTTAGGGGTTAGCGATACACTGAGAGATTTAAAATAAAACTCAAAAAAATACTGCCAGTTATTTTTATACAATTTATCATTAAAAATGGATTCGGCACTTCTTGAACATTTGGCAATAATCTAGCAAATGCAATTCCCCATATTTCCTAATTTACGTACCACATCTCTGATTTACTATCTTAATAACATAAAAATTTTTGTTTTCTACATATTGCGTAAAAATTTAAAGAAACTTACTAAAAGTTATACCAACCGATCAGTTAAACTCGCTACATGTGAGTTTGCAGAATTTCATTAGGCTACTTTTTTAATCTTGTCATCTTTTCGCTGCTATATGATATAGTTCAAAATTCCACCGAAATATGGCGTAAAGTGCATTGTCCAGTAAAATTAAGTTTGTTATTTTGAAGGAGAATAATGTTATAAACTGTTCGACACCGCAAACAACAGTAGCTTTTTTTTTTTCTTTTTGGTTCAGCAAGATTCATAGAGTTAACTGTTATCAACGAAATGTCTGCGAAGTGAAATTGTATCCTAATACCTAATACAAGAGATTTACATGCCTTGAGCCCAACAAGCAAATTAAATGTTAGAGTTTCTACTAGTTCATTGTCTGCTGATTATCAATATTGCTTCATTCTTGAAGCATAAAAAAATAATGCAGTAAAACTTAAACACTGTAAACTTTGCGTTTGTGATTCACGATGGCGGCCAGGAAAAGGTGGAAGACATTTACGCTAAACAATCTTGTGATGGATTTTGAATATGTAAGTTCCAAACACATTTTTCAAAATCATTTACCTACAGCGATAAAGTCCTGATCAAAGGTCTTAATAGTTGACGTCTTGTTTCTCCCGTAGAATTCTAAAAATTGAATGAAATATTGAGCTTTCATTTACGAAACGTTAACCAAAGTTTCTCAGTTTAACGTGAGGTAAACCAATACTCTCAAAAACTTTCATCAGTTTGTAATGTCACTTTACTCACAGAAAAAATATCGTTTAAAAATTCATTTGCAAAGAAATATGTAATTCTCGTAATTTGATTCCGCAATAACCATGTAAATACTATCAGACACATTTATGCTAAATATATGACAATTTCAGTTACTAGATAGCGTTAAGATGAATAACTGTTAAAGTTGAGTAATTTCTAAAAAATATGCTTTGCACATTTGGTTACCAACAGCAAAATAACATTATTTAATAAAACCCCACAATATTTTTAATTGTGTTTAAGGTCCGTAGTAACTACGTATCTTATTTCTTTTACACTTTTGTGTGTAATAGTAATTGAGAAAACCTGGCAACATAACGAAAAAAACCTACATGATTCCTTTAGGGTATTTGCAAAAACGCCTCTAAGGTGACGCTTGTGACAGAGCGACCCGTATGACTGTGGACGCGGCTACTATCTTGCCTAAGCCCTACCATTTCTCCACGACGACCACTTTTTTGCGCTTGAATGTGATCTTGTCATCGGTTTGGACATTTATCCTCAAGAAAAAGATTTCCGAGCAAAAGAGTATTTTTATTTTGCCCTAAAATACGAAAAATTCTCCAAGTAATGTAAGTATAATTGCATAATGTTGAAAATTTTTAGAGCCACTAAGCTACTACGTAGTAATTTAAAACATTTAGAGATACACAGGGGGGTGAGTGAGTAAGTGAGAGATTATGGTCGCGCTTAACATCGAGGTCTTCAACGCTGGTGAGAGGTGACATGAGGTGTGTATGCAGCAGCGCTGGAATGAAAGGGCGGGAGAAACGGGAGATCGGTAAGAAAACCCACGGACCAACGGCATCGTTCGGCACGATTCCCACATGCGAAAATGAGGGAATCGAATCTGGATCGCCTTGGTGGGAGGCGAATGGTCTGACCATTCGGCCACCGCGGCCCCAATTTCACGGTGCGAGAGAAAGTGGGATTTGACCAGGACCTGTTTAAATACCATCCCAGCATTCACCAGGCGTGATTTCAAGTAACCCTTGAAAACAAAAATCAGGATGGTCGCAGCCGGAAATTGACCCTGGGTCGGGCAGAATACGAGACGAGCGTTTTACCACGCTCTTATGAATGTAAAAAAAAGGGTTGGTAAAATAATTCACAGTCATGGTGGAACTAGGGTTTACATCCGAGTTTGTGAATGAAAATTATCAACAGTCTGGTTTGTTGACATTTTCCTGTTTTAGTGCTACTGTACCGAATATCATTAACTTAACTTCTTGAAAAGGAACCAACTTCTCGTGTCCGCCTTCTCCGCCTATTCTTCCTCACCCTGCTAACTTCACCTTTGGTAAAGACCATCACCTGTTACAGTCTTTCGAGAGCGACAGCGGTTAAGTTAGTTCTCGTGGCTGTCTTTATGTCCTATTCTCAAACACTAGGGACAGAAAAATTTCGCTAATTCAATTACCTACGTACTAGAACCAACTATCCTATGCATACTCAAGCCCCGACCATTTGTCAACTAGCTGATACTTAATGGAATAGCAGACAATGAACGAATAGACGGGCCCGAATGAGTGAGTGAGTGTATCAGTCAGGATACTTCATTTTATATATTAAGGTAACCTATATTTTACCAATCATGACATACTGAAGTATAGATAATTAATTTTACACTTACTGATTAATTTATAGTAAACGTACATTTCACGAATGAATGAATTATTTTCGTATTATAAAGAAGCTGGTTTAACTATCTACAAAAAAATTTAATTTAATTCATAAGTTTGCTTGTGGAAGATTAGTTGATTTTATTGACTGTTACTGTTTAATAAAAACGGACAGAAAATGCTGCACAATGATATTTGTAATTTTATCATAAATATATCTAACAAGATTTTTACAGAGTGGTAACATCTTACTGGTATCGTTTAATCATTATTTTGGTGTATGTATCAGTTAGTCGAGTATCTCAGTAAATCATATAGTTAAATATGCAATCTTTCAAATAACAAAGTATATATGAAGTGAGAGAAAACGTTCATTAAAACAAGAGTCGTTCAGTATTTTTACTTTCAGCCACCTGTGTTACTCTTTGCTCGTACAAGGTTCACTCTCAGCTGTTTATTACGTATGTTGTCTACTATACTGTAATGCTGTACAGGAAGGAAAAAAAATTACAATTTCGCACTCAGGGCGCTATAAAACTTTTTGTATTTACTTTATATTTTTTTAACTTTAATTTATGGTTTTACGTTCTGACAAGTCATAACCTGCCAATGATATTTTATTTTCAAATATGCATTTCTTCATTTAGATCTTCAACAGAATTGCAATGGATGGCAGTTTTGGGTACTGCCTTATACACGTGACAGGATTGCAACCATCTTTGACCGGCGACGAAAACTTGGCTTACAGAAACTAAACTCAGGAGGACAAGAATTTACGCCAAACCTCAGACTTGGGTCGCAAGCTATCGACGACACTTATTTTACCGCTTTGTCTCTCCGTGAAAATGAAGCTGCCGTCCGATTCCGTAAATTTGCTACAGCTTTCAGGAAAGACGTAAACCTTGCGTTCTGGGAGTAAATGAGAGTAGACGCAGACCAGAGATGTCTCTTCGCTTGCGATCGATAAATCTTGGTGCTTCGTCTTGTACTGTAGTGATATCCTGTAATGTTACTGTTAATATATAAACATTGTAAAAGGAAAACCAATATTAATGATACGTCAAAGTGTGTGCGGAGTCTATCGAATATGTAACTACTTCATTAACTACCCGTATACAAATTATCTTCCGCAACATATTTTAGAATTAGAAACCTATTCAATTTGGTTTGACCGAAACATAAACAACTCTATGAAAATTACGTCTCCTGAACTGGTCTTCAGGCCGGACACGTTTCCATGAAAGTATAAAATGTGAGATTTGATATGAATAAGCTCAGTATAGACAAAAAACTGGTTTTAATAGAACCTATGAGCATAACTGCATAATTCGCTTCAATTAATATGAACTTACAAAGCCATAATAAACTTAATCTGTAGGGTACTGTACCTACGCTAGGTGTGGGAATTTTACTATCATAACCGTGTAAAAATACCTTATTACACTAAATATTTCTGCTTGTGGCTTCACCTGGGTGTGCATCACACATAAGTTAGTATCTTTTACCGAAGGGAATGTCAACCATCCTTTCAGGCAAATTATATTCTCCATTATCAGTATTTATTAGAAGCAGAGATAATTAAACCAGCACTCTAATGGACTCTATTTTTTGTTCTGAGAATTTTAAGTTGGCAGGCTAAAAATTTTAAGTGTTTCAATCAAACAATTATCTTTCCAGGTCTAGCAATTATATTCATCACAAGAATAGTTACTGTAGTCGTAAATCTCCAACAACTAGTATCGTATTTACAGCCGTATCTTCTTCCTTGTGGCTCCTAATGTCTTCAAAGATTCTTCTCAGAACTTGAAGTTTATAAATTGATCTTTCATATTGACTTATATAAATTGAAAATACTCTGCTTTCCTTAAAGAAAGCATAACAAATTGTAAATTCAATTGAGCGTTAGTAAACTTTACTCTAAGTATTTAAATTGGTACTTACCTAAGTATTAACGAACATATTGTTCTATGAGGTGGCGATTAAAAGATGATAGCTAGATTTCTATTAAAATAAGATTATAAATTTTTGTTCTATAAATATTGCTCAGAGATGATTATAAATGCAGTGGTGCAAGCTGAAATAACATTAATGGTAAACATGGAAGGTGTAACACAAAATGTAGCACAATTCTAAATTATATAAGAATACAAAAGTACATTTAAATAATTTTAACTGTATGGTGTGTGCTGTTTATTTAACGGGCTTTCAGCTCGAGAAATCATCCATCAGTTTTTTTCCTAAAAAGTATTAAAAATTAAAAAAAATAAATAAATCTCGTATTTTTCTGGTGATATTTTTATAATTTACCAGTAAGATGCAGAGGCGTCCTTCAAAACAGAGAGGTCATAAAAAAGCAAGGATGTATATTTCCTTATAAAAAACTTTTTACGACATGCATTGCAAATCATTTTCACTTGGGAAACGGATAGTAATGAAATGTTGTTTACTAGTTTGAAAAGTTTAGGTTGAAGATCTGATTTCGTGTACTTACCAGCATATGATAAACGAATCTTGCACGACACTAGAGATGCTGCAGACATGCCGGTTGCTTCTTATTCACGGCCGTCATCAGGTCTAAGACGCTCCACACCTGAGCAGCAGAAACGAAAGATGTCAGTGGACGTACTACAGAGGGATAGAAATTATGACACCAAGTTATTAAGCGTTTATCCATTAAACATTTGACGTATTGCAAGAGAAAATCAACAAGACCAGAAGTTGAATACAATTTTTACAATGCTTACATCGGCATGCAATTAGATGCACAACAATTTATGTATGATTTTTTGTGCAATATACCGTAGATAGTGTTTCACGATTTAATATGTGTTAGACAAGTAAATATATGAATTGTGTGGCGAAGTTTTCATCTCGTTTTTAATGTAACAAATATTTTACATGAATATACATGCAGTCGGTTTTTATTTTAAAAACATTGTTTTGTTGCAATGTAAAAAGTTTAAATACATCAACAACAGCTTGTACTCAAAATATGCACAAAAATTAAGTTTTATACCCCAACGCTGGCAGAAAATTATATTGAATAAATATTAATGAAAACGCATTTTCAATTTAACTATGACTGCCCGTTTTATTATACACAATATCAACATTTGTAATAAACCTAAAACCCATAGCAAATTTTGTTTTATTTAATTAAGAAAAATGTTTCTTCTGTAAGTAAATATGACTTCCTACGAAAAAAAAAACAGTTTTTGAGTACACTGGTTATGAATTTCTCAAACGATAAGTACTCAACTCATATTCTTATCATACATCTGAGAAATCGTTCTATATTTACTGCACCTTATGAAAAACATATAATATCGGTCATATAAAATAGATTATTGTTTAAATTTTATACGTATCCCATTTTCATAAGCTGTAATTTACAGGATAAAAAAGTATTATCAGTTACGTTAAAATAGATTCTGGCGGAATTGTAGTTCGACGGCCAGTACTGTACTACATAATATGAGTTGAGTTTAATGGGCTAAATTATTTTATGTCAGCTTCTTGGGTGCAAGTTCTTATAACTACGACGCGTCAAAATATAGTGACTTTTCTTGCAACAGGTCACTTGCACTCAGCAGGTATTTGTTTCAGTATATACTACGTCATCTTCTCGCAACTTGACATCCTGCTAGATGCAGGCCATTACCAGTGGGATGCTATAAGGAAAATAAACCTCCAAAATTAATATTCACCTATTTTAGTACATATTCTGAAATAAGTCCTACACTGTAAAAAAGGTTGAGGTAAATTTACTCTACATGTAATTGAAGCTTATTACCTCTACAAGTGAGGGAAAATTACTCAACACATGTCAAGGAAAGTTACTCTACTGGTAATGTAATTTTTCATTACATATTGGCGCAAGCTGTCTTGGACAATTTGACATAACGCGCTAGCGAAACTTCCGAGTGGTTTGTGTGGCGAATACACTACCTTGCGGAAGATTCCACACATATTCGGAAATCAGATTTCCCTCTCAATGTTTGGGAATATTACCATACATATGATGAGTAACATTACTAACATTTTTTACAGTGTATACTTGGAAGGCAAGGGGTAGGCAATGGTAACCTACTATGTATCACAACTGAGTTATGGTAAGATACAATGTGACAATGAACTCTAATGAATATATTTATTACTGTTTTGTTTAGATTAGTTCCTGTAGTTTACAGTCAATGAAATATTAGCAATTACACATTAACGTAAAATTTTTAATGAATATTTAACTGGTGTAATCAACTATAAATGCTTGACCTGTCATATACTTATTAATATATTGTACTGTGCTGCCATTTGTGGTCACTTTACTTGATATCTTGCATCGGGATATACAGTATAATATTACCAATGTGTTCCTGCAAAAAAACTCAAAAATAAAAAAAATTTTGGTAATTATTGGGCTGTTCAGTTGTAATGGGGTAATAAATGATCAGGTTTTAGTTTTGGTAATACATTTAACTGTGAATGAGGTGACTAACTTAGCTGAACAAATTTAAATGTTAATTGTAAAATAAATAATACATTTAGACTGTAACTGTTTATAATTGCAAAAAAGTTGCGATAAACGTGGCTGCTTAATTTCGTACCGGATAAAGCACTTTGTACTTAAAACTTATTCGAAAGGGGGACACAAGTAAAAATTAGATATTCTTATCAGTAACACAAAATATATGGATTTTTTTTTCGGTTAGGTACTCGACTGAAATTTGTTTTGCAATGCACACCACTTCTAAGACTTAAAAAATTAAATAAGTATAAATTAATTTGGATGTATTTATAATGTCCTAAAGCACACACGTACGGTACATGAAGTCAAATAAACGTGTCCGAGCCTGCCGCATTTTCTGGGTGACAGAAAGCCACTGACGCGAATTTCCAATTCCAATACAGATTGTTTCCAGCAGTTTCATATTTCCATTATTGCCTTGCAGTCCATTTGTTCGGTATTGCATTATGATCCAATACAACAGACACTGCATGCAGCTCTCAAAAACCTCATTACAATCGTACCTACGATGTGAGTTCTGGTACACACACTATGCAATGACCATATAAACTAGTCTTGTTTGTAATATGTACAAGAATGTTTTTTATTCTTGTCCCTACGAATATAATAAGTAATTTTTCATAAACATTTGAATTGCTTTAGTATTGTGCTTACTTGTAAATTGCAGTTTTTCTGTATGAAGAACATACAAAAAATAAAACAATCTCTCCATAATTCTTCACAACTGCTGAAATATTTTAAAAAATAAGTGTATATTATTTGGTGTTCCAGCAATATTGGTAAAAATAAAGTACGCCTATTCAATTTATAATAGAAAAGTGTAAATAATTCTTACTATGAAAATCTTATGTTATGCTGTATTAAATTTATACAGAAACTCTTATGCATCTTTCTGGTATTGGTGATTTATTTTTACCTTGGTGCACAGACTTCTTATTTAAGGTACGCCATTAGATAAATAGTTGTTTCAGGTTTCATGAGAAAAATTTGTACTACATGAACTTTTATTAACATTATTACTGTTGACATTGCATAACATTATGAGGACACTCTGTTTATAAAAGTTAAAAAAAAATACCATTATGAGATTGATACCCATACGATTATAACATACATTATTGTAGGAATCTGGTCCCAACGCTTGCAGCACAACATTGGTCCAACCAATTGTAAATAAAGTATTGTCAAGAATAACTGACTACGAATCACATTCATACATACCGTGAGCCGACTTCTTTTAACTTAACTTATTAATACGTTTCATTACAAATTATGGTGATGGAATTGGATGCATGTGTATATAAATTTGCCTTTCATACTCACTGATTTACTTATACGACCAAATTAAGTGATAGGTCAGTGCTACGTTGTTGACATCAGTAAATTCGAAGGCACTATTACCACTCTCCTTACACTAACATTCGCCGCTACAGTTGTTCAATGATTTCTTTAAAAGCAACTATTTAAATAGTTTTTGATAATTAAATTTTTTAATTGTGAACTGAACAAGGTAACGTAAATATAACACTTTGGACTCAAATTCATGAGAACTAGGGTTATATTAATAACAACGCCATCCTGATTTTGGTTTTCCACTGCTTCCAAAAATAACTCCAGGGGTATGCTAGGATGGTTCCTGAACAAAAGCCATAGTCGATTTTTTTTTATTTTACCTTTGGCATACATACAACTACACAGAATACAATAAAACTATGAGACTCCTTGAACTATTAAGCTCTAGGGGGAGTCAGTTTCCATTTCCATTCTCAGTTCTTACGTTTGATAAAATTTTGTGTCATCGTCTCCAATGACCTCACTGCTTGACATACAATTGTAATTTAGTAGCTATTTGCTAGTTCTGAAAGGGGGATTCATTATGTCCACTTTACTATTACAAATAGCAGATTTGGGGCTGAAGTAATGCCTTTAAGCATGACTAAATTCGATCAAAATAAGCTCATCGGATGCACGTTGTCACGTATTTTTTAAATTTAAGTTCATTTGTTTTCCTCGAGAAGTCAGTCGTGGTATTTATTACGTATAATACAGATTATAAGTTTCTTTGTGCTGCACATAATTTACTTATGTGACTTTATAAACTTATCTCTAAAGTGACTTAACGAACATGTGGATGCTGTATAATTTGGGATGTAAAACTTTATTCTAGGCAAAGTACTAACATCCATAAATCTGTAGCCGAACTCTGAAAATCGCTGTAGTAATCAAAACGATTGAATGCTCAGACATTATTTTCTATATTTTCAAGTTTATTTAATATTCGTTGTGATAGTTTATCATGTAGTAGTGTGAAGGGAGTGTAAGAAAGGAGAAAAAGAAATAAATATATTAATTAATATATAAATAATTATGGTAGTTACGATTATTGGACTTTTTTTGCGTATTTGGTAAACTAATTATCCGATCCCAAAGAAATTTCTTCATGGAGATGAAAATTCTTCATGTATAATACTGTACAATATTTAATGTTGAAATGTTAAAAATTTTTTTAAAGATTTTATTTACTTTCCCTCGCTGCGAAGTTAGAAAAGAATAAAAAGCCCTAGAAGGTCAGAAAAAATCTGGCATTAGAACAATCTTTGCTACAGACGGTGAATCATATGCCAGCCTTCTAGGGAAAGAGAAACTTTCGCCATTATGGTGAAATAAGAAAAAAGCGTAAGTTCTGCAGCCAAGCATTACAGAAAATGTGCCAACTAGGCTAAATAAAATAAATGGTTACGCACTGCTGAAAGATTAAAGTGGAGCGCCTAATTCATGTAAACTGTAGATTCAAACAGTAAACAGTGAAATTAGATTACTAATCACACCACATGTGAAAAATTTCGGAACTGAAACCGCAGGCGATCGAACCCGGATAACCTAGGTGGGAGGCAAGAGGTCTGAACTCTCGACCACCGATAAACCATACAACAATATGTCTGTACTGTTGGTGTTATGTTTCTACGGGAAAAGGAATCACTCAAAAAACTAAGATCCTATTTAGTAATTTATTCTAGAAAAGTTTTAATTAAACGGAATCACAATTGCTTATTTCTTGTGTTAGTGTCATGCAGAAGTGAAGATTGCATAACCAATCTCCTCGACTGTCATCGAGGGTACGGTCTGTTGTACCCACGCCTAATGTTTCAGGCAGATTTTATACGGTCCAGTTGGAGACATTTTGTCGAAAAGGCCTGTCATGATGAAACAAGGAAGGTTTGCAAGTGAGTTGCTAGAAGTTTGAAATATGGTACGTTATCTCGCGATTTTGTCACCCTGGTATGCAAAAGTAATGCCAACGGTATTCGGAGTATCCCAAAATACAACTGCGTTGAGTAAGAGTAGAAAGACCGTTGGGGTTTACCCGAGAGTCCTAGCGAAAGAAGAACAAATATTTACATGTTCAATTATATTTGATGTGGCCGAGTACCTGTTGAACCGACGTACGCCCTAGCTGACTTTTTATTCATTTCGACGGGGCCCTCACATCAACACGATTTTTAAAAGGTTTTTGTAAATACCCTGAAAACTACGAACTTACAAATGTTTTCGTTATAAAACACTCCAAAACTTCATATATTTTTTACCTGCATGTTTTATCTGTGACAATTTTCTTTTTTTCTCAACGCAAGAAAAGCATTCTCAACGAAAACTTATAATAACTCACCGAATATAATTTAACCAGTTAATCTTGCTCGCGCCAGAGCTCTTTAGAAGGCAGCGTCTATTAGGACGTTCAGTTGCAAAAAATTAGGATCCTATGCATATTTTTTTAACTTTCGTAACGAGACATTAGAAAGAGACTAATAAAAAAAACACCCTACAACCTATCTTTCAAAATATTAAGACAGTAATTGTTGAAACTAATGTTCTTCTTTTAAAATATTGATTCGTATAACACTCATAAAAATATTGCGACAAACTGTAATCTAAGTATTCACTAAAGTTACTGCAATGCCTTTATGAAGGTATCGTTAGATTCTGACTCTTCGCTTACCTGCATTAGAACTTTATTTGGGAGAGAGATTTTGGTCAGCGCTCAATATCGAGGTCTTTAGCACTGGTGAGGGGTGTCATGAGGTTAGTATGAAGCAGCGCCGGAATGAAAGGGCGGGAGAAACGGGAGATCCCCGAGGAAACCTGCCGACAAACGGCATCGTCCAGCACTATTCCCACATGCAAAAATCCGTGACCGACCCCGCCAGGAATCGAACCCGGATCGCCTTGGTGGGAGGCGAATGGTCTAACCATTCTGCCATCGCGGCTCAGAATTTGTTTGAGTTTGAATGTTTGAATTAGATGAAAATGGCGACTTGGATTAACCAAATTTCTGATTTCCAATACATTTGCTTTCATGCCATTCCAATGTTGAAAAATAAAAATATTTTATTACCAGCCTTTAGTACTATTTAATTGGTTTAGTTTAAAGATTTATAAGAATTAAATATATTATTTTAAAAGTTATTTTAATTGCCTTGCTTATTTAAATAAAAATTTATCGCTCAAAAGTTTTGCTTTACTTTTATAACTACATAAAAAATTCCTATATGCTGAAAATGCATAAAATATTTCACGACTCTTAACGACCCTGAAGTGTTATCTTTGTCGCCATGTTGTCGGATCACCATTACCGTAACACTGCAACAAGTTATGGGAAAAGGGGAGGCTTGGTACGTGTGACGATTGTATATGAAGTTTGGAGGGTAGGAAGTAAACAGGGGTGGGGAACAGGACGCACGACCGGCACTTGTTTGCGAGCGTGTCCGGCAGCAGTTGTGTGAAAATCGCGCGTGCCACTTCCGCCCGACCGGGGCGACATCTGACCGGTGACCGGGAAAACGAGGCTTGTTTTCCGCCGTTGTTGAAGGGCGCGTTCAAAAACTGGCTCTCTCTCGCCGCGATGATGCCATTCACGACTCCCTGGCTGCGTGATTCACAGCCGCTAGGGAGCGAGGATAAAACTGCGCAGTTCAGTTAGTTTTTATTCAGAAAAAAAAAAAGAGCTGTTAACAGCGAACGAAAATTCTTGTCACGTTTATCGCTGCTTTATGCTTAAATGTATCTGTCACATATTATTTGATTTTTTTTAATGCCGAAGCGGTAGCAATATGTGGAATTTTACAATTATAAATGTTGCTCTAAATTTCTTTGCGCTGCATTACAAACATGACTGATGAATAATTGAAGTGCGAATTACTGAGCCATAACTAACCAAGAATGTTGATGTAAATTACTTACTTAAACTTGAATTACTGCATTTTAGTACGTAAATAGTTCACATGATGCGTATACTTAGTTACGCAAATAAATAAGGAAATTATATGTAAAACTAATTTTCATAATATTTTCTCACACTTTCAAACAATTAAGGAACCGATTAATCATTCGTGAAGAGGGCATTACAGACACTGGCTTGTTTTTTTTTTTTTTTTAATATTTTAAACTTAATTATTTACTATCGAGACTCAAAGACACACATAACTTTCAAGGCGTGATTTATAAAATCTTTTTATTGCATCTATTGACATTAAAATAATGTAAATAATAAATAACGAAGATAATTTTCTTGTTGTGGCCAGTTTGAATGAATGTAAAAATATGGATTCAGGAACACTTATTCAACTATTCAACGTGCCGGTTCAACTGCGGTTTCGTTATTTTACAGTGATAAATTAAACATTGGGTAAGTTTCTGTAGAAAAAAATTACAATTGAGAACCCACAGAAAATGTGCAGATGGTCTTTCTGAGGTTAGGACCTTGCTGACGACTTTTCTGTTATACGGCAAATGTTTGCACAAATCAGAACGTATATTTGTGCAAAATACCGCCTACTTAATGCGACATAAGAATTAATTCCACTTTGAATTTGTTTGGGGAAAATATGCGATTTTGTTTTAGGATTAGCAATTCTATGCGATTACATAACTGTATATGAATGATCATTTTATGGTTTATGGATATGATTTGGCATTAGGACAAACTGTAGTCTACTATAAAGATTTTTTTTTTATTAATTATTTTGTATGCTTGTGACGTAACAAACAATATTTAGAAAGTTATTGTTAAAAATATGTCCCATGGTGTTGCACGTGTTAATTGGTTTTGAGTATGAAATGACTGAAACAAGAGTTTAAAATTAACCAATATAATTTTAAAACATATAAAAGATATTGACAGAGAAACAATTGAAACTTGCTTAACTGGATTCACATAGCATTCGGTTTTAAAATGTAACATGTACAAAACATTATGTTCGTATGCTACACGAGTTAATATTTCTGATTTCACGTGTAGAAGATTCCAAATTAACAATTGAAATTATCTCATTGTTAATATTACCTACTAAAACGAATAATTGTCTCTCTACACTACAGCCTAGTTCCTCATCAGTGCTAAAGACCAATGTACAATGAGCTTTCCTTCCAGCACTCCCGCCGCCACACTCTTCTGACTGAATCTCTTGTCACCCCTGACTGAACACCGCGCTGATATCTAGCCTCTGTCGTCACTATCATACACCTTTTTAGTGAAGGTAAATATTTGCAAATGTGTTTATTACGAGTCAAGAATCACTGATTCTTCGTACTGTTTAACATAATATTTCCACGCGCGTAGTGTAGCTGAAAGATGGATAGTTGTAAATTTTAAGTATTTTAAATCTCGTTTAAAATTTGCATAAATGGATTAAAATAGATATAATTGCATTAAGTTGGCATAAACATTTTAATCACTCATTTTAAAAACAACACAAGTCACATATTTCACAACGTGGGTTTATACATGTTTACTTTTCAAAGCACAAAACTCGACCATTCAACACAAAAGTAAAAGATACATTAAAAAAAAAAAAATACATTGCCATAGTTAGAAGGTTTACAAAAATAAACATTTTCAGTATTACATTATATTTGGCAGCTCTTCCTTGAAGATTACTCGCGGTGTTTCTCAAATGACTGATTAAATTGTATTTATAACAGTAATTTTAGCTTTATAGTAGTTTTCTCTCTTGTCATACACTTTACAAAACCAGTCAGAAGTAACTTATTTGAAAAATGGATTAGTGGCGTAAGTTTTTTTCATTCGAAATTTTTCAATAAACCGTAAATCATAACAGAGGTTTCTATGAAAGGAATTTACATTCAGCTCTCGGAGTTCTTCCATCTCGTGGTAATTTAGAACATGAAACACGTATTCACCGAATGCCTGGACTTGTCCATGGTTGATATGTGTTTCGTGTGGGCAGGACCGGCTTAGCTCACGCATAATACTCTCATGGGCGCAGATAAACCAGCAACAGTCCGGGTGATTTGCTGGGGACGCACCTGGGATCTGTTCCCGTGATTAGAGTGGGGCCGTGGGTTTGGTGTCGGATACCATTCCCCTTGATTTTCATTGGTAGACAGTCAGGCACGTTTCGATAGGTGACGTACTTGGTGCCGTGGTATACGCAGTGGTTAGAGCATTCGCCTCCACCAAGGTGATCCGGGTTCGATTCCCGGCGGGGTCTGGCCCCGGAATCGTTGCATATGTGGGAAACGAAGCAGCTAGTAGCTGGTTTTACCTCTAGGATCTCCAATGTTCCCCGCCCCTATCATTCCGACGTCTTTCAATTGAGGTACTAAGAATTATAGTGATGTAAGTCACAAATAATTAGTAGTGTCTCTGATAATCATATTATATACATTTCTCAAAATAATGCACTGTACAGGCCGTTCACGATAAAATGAGCACTAATTAAAGTTTTCTTTCAGCTGTTTTGCAGCCAGTATTTTTATAATTTTCAATATGGAAATTTTCGTGTAACAAAAACCTGTGTAAACGCTTCTACTCTCTCAATATTTAACATCTACGGGCCAAGTAAAACATATATCTTACTTATTGTAAGTTCTGCTGAGTGTTCAGTTTATAGCGAACAGCCTGTAACAAATATTTCACTCATAACTAAATCTTTTGTTAACCCTTTGAGTATTGCAAGAAAGTACTGCGTTTTGCATGTGATTACCAATAGTTGATTAAGAAAATACTATGTTAACTTACTTACACCACTATAAATCTAACCCCTCAATTGTGGACCCACGTTCTACGTCAACCGTGGAGGTAAACAAATGCCTACGAGCGACCAACACTATGTCTGCATAGATCACGTTACCCTATCCCTCTGGTGCAGTCCTTACACAATATTTATTATTGTGAAGTGGCTATGTCGAACTGAATCTTGACGTCGTATGTTTCGCGTGTAGGATCATGATGTACTATGGGCGTGTGTTCTTTTATAGACTGTTCGTGCATATGTAAGCACTTTACAAGTTCTGATTATTTGTATACTTTCATATTCATATATTTTCACAATTTGTTAGTGCAGACTTAACGTTGTATTAAATTTTGTGTAAATATTTAACCGTTGTCAAAAGTATATATCTGAGTTCATGATAAATATTTCTTTATCTTAATTCTTAACAAGATGGCCTTCAGATGTACTCACATTCCTACGAAGCGCTTATAATGTAGTGTTACTGACCTGACACTTTAGAATGAAGACTTGAAGATAACTAGGTTCTTGGTGTGTTTACTTCTTAACTGCCAAATACGAAGACAGTGTAGTGTTATAATTTACACTTCCAGGACACAAAGTGGTGCTATTGTAATGACTTATTTTGTGGTTAAGTATTTGTGTTTTTGGTATGGAATTAAAATTCCTTGTCTTGCAGTTGAACGGTACATATATTTATAATACCTATATAGAAATATATTGATTTCATTGGCGAATAAAAGAGTGTAAGTTAACAGGCTGAACAATGCTGTATTGCAATCACAGTAATTATAGTTGTAAAAACAACGTGTTTACATCCTAATCGTTTTACACTCTGTCTTACTTAGAGCATCTTGTCCACTAAGAATATAGATTTAAATATGATAGTACAGGATTTGTAGAGACGGGAAAAAACATACCTAATTTATGAAGTGACCAGTATTTTATGATCAACTCATAAATATTTCTGACCTTAACATATATGTATTTCTTCATGCGTACCTTCAATAATTGACATCTTTGAGTGATTGTTTCCTTCTCTGTGCGGTGCATATTTCCTGCAGTCCAAACATAGACTTATAAACAACAATGTTGTCAGTAAACTGCAACATTTAGTTTTCAGTAGTAAGTTTGATTATGTATATTAGTTAAATTCATGACCGCTAATACTAATTTTCTTCTTTCTTTTTTTATATTTTAGTGTCAACTTGCACATAGTTTCTTAGAATATTTATTTGTTTTGTGATTGGCATCAGTTTGTCAATACATCCCACACACAATTGTAAAAGTTGCGTAGAGTTACATTTACGGTAATAGAGAATAACGTTTTATACCAAATCATTGCAACGATAAACACTTTCGTCACTCAGAATATTTACCAACGATATGTAAATTATTTTCACAATTATAAAAAATAAGCACTAATTGTAACAACTTTTTTATTTTGCAAAACTGGAATTTTTATCTAATTTATTTTAATAAAACTTCTACTTCACTTAAAACCTTGAAGCGAAGAGACAAAAGGAAAGGCACCAATATCTCTTCAAAATATGATATTTTATCCGATAGTAAGATAAACCTAAAATTCGTATAGCTGTATACAAACTTGTCGGCAGTAGTAGATTTTTGTATTGAAAATAAATAAAATTTATTTTAATTTAGAGTAAGATTAAATCTAAAGTATGGCTAAACCTACATTTAAGAAGCAATTATAAGAAAGTTTGCTTGAAGGGAAGTTAACTTTTGTTGATTAGTACAACAGTCAGAAGTTTATTAATGGTTTCTTCTGTCCATTTATTTCGATTTCGTATTAGAAATTCTGTATACAAAGAAATGGAATAAATAAACTAATTCAAAATTTTAAAAGAATATATCTTAATAATATTATTACTGGTACACTTTGAAAGGAAACTGATTAATTTTAACTTGAATAAACCAGTTTTTATTCTTTAAAGCATTATCATAAGTAACACAAATGCAGCAAAAGTTATAAGTATTATTATTTTTTGTTTTGGTAATGTGAACATTTAAAAGATTTTGTCACAACGGTTTTTTACTTTTACAATTCCGAATGTATTTTGCTTTTAATGACGTAAAACGAAAGTTATGGGCTTGTAAATTACGTTTTTATTATTTTTTCTCTTTTCATTTACCTTGTCCAGCTTCCAGTACCAGTTTATGTTATATAAAAAGTGTGCGAATTTAATCCCTTTTTTTTACCGGCATGTACGCGGGCGAACCACTAAACAAAACGTTCAAATTTTCAATCAGCAGTAGACATTTGTACTCTTTCCTAATCCGATTTTATCGCATAAATATTAGATTTGCAATAATCTGTCAGATTTAAATATAAATTAAATCTGCTACACTAATTTAGTACTTGTTTTCGTACATATTTCGTTGCATTCTAACGTTTGCAGAGGGGTATTTTTTCATTTATTATAACGACACGAACATATTAAGATATATATTATTTGTATTTTATTAAAATAAAATTGTGTGATTTTCTTCTTATTACAAAGAATTTTTGCAACTCTTTTTGATTTAACGAAAAGGTATTGATTTTGACGAGAAAAATTTAATTTTTTTAATTTAGAAAAACATAAATTAATAAAAATGTATCTCGTGTTTCTTATGCACTTATATTAAGTTGAAATGTTTGAGAAACACTCGTACGTTAACAAGAACTCTCACATTTGATTAAAACCATGCGAATGTTGAAAAATATTGAGAATTTGAGGAAAATATCTGTAACCGTTATATATTAAGCGGAAGACGTGCATGAACATTATATCTTCAGTAACTAGCAGAAAACCTAACTGATTAAGAAATCAATTTTAGCCATTTAAACATAACAATTATTTTAACAAATGCATTTAAATGTTAAAACAAATTTCTCAGTTTTTCGCAAATTTTAAACTTAAGAACAACACTAAAAATAAATACTTAGGTTTCGTATTGAAATTTTATTAATATATGATAATATTATGCTGCACAGTACAAATGTGGTGTGTAACTAAAATTTACTATTATTTATTTTCTTATGATGTAAGGTCACAAATATGCCAGAGTTTCAGTTATTCAAAGTACATAAGAGATAAGTATAAAGGTTTATACCTACGCTAAAAATGTATTTCAAGGTGTTTTATGAATACAATTTTGTAACTTACATATTTTATGCCAGCATGCATAAGCCATGTTGGTAACAAATAAGTAGAGACGGGAAAAATTCACGCGCTCGCTGACTTGTAGACTAGCTTCCAAGAACATGTGTGTATTCAAGCAGACATCTGCTCACTGGCTGCTCGATGACGCAGTGATATGGACCTGCTTTTAGTTTCTTCTGTACTATTGGCTAAGGAAGTGTCAAATAAGTCACGGGCCAATCGCGAAAGTGGCACGAACTTACAGTAGCTGGAATTATAGCTTGGGGCCAGAAGAAAACGTGAATTTTTCAGGTCCCTACAAATAAGTTTTTTCCAATACTTCTATATACAGTTTGAACAGCTGTTAATTTCTTTAGAATTTGTTGTTTTGTGGACATACGCCATTGCTCATGTTTTGTTGACCGAACTTATATTGAAAGACAAAATACAAATAACACACAAAAACCGCAGAAAACATAAGAAGAACTGTCCCAGGGGAGTTACGTCAGTTTTTTTTATTCCTTGGCACTCCAAAAGCCGTTATATATTTTGGTACTTATTTGATGTATAAACAATAATTCTTATTGAAAGTTACTAGTGGTCAGCATTATAAGGCTGTGAAATTAATTCGTGAAACTAATTTTTGCTGTACCAATCCCAAGTGCTAAAAAATATAAATAAAATGCAATGTAATTACTAAAGCTGATTCTTACTTAATTGTGTACGATAATTGTAGTTTATGTACGGCAAGTACAATTTTCAAACTCACGGTCCATTTATTTGCCGCTTCCATTGCAATATCTCTTTTCGGACGAGGGTTTATATACAACCTTTTATTTAACTTGCAATGTTGATACGATTGATCGGGTTAAATCTTGCAGCTGAATTTTAAAGTAGTTACCCTCAACCGATTGAGCTTAAATTATGCATACAAGTTAAGTTTGGATGGCAATGCACGGTTAGCTAAGTGACGTCATTCTAAATCCAATATGGCGGACCGCTCAAGATGGCGGACTAGTTTTTTTTATGCACTCTCATGATATGCGTATCAATTGAAAGGGTTTGCTGAGAAGAATACGAATAAAATGACGTCACCATTCAGCTCTTCGAGGTGATGGTGTACTACAGCCCGGCTAAACGGTAAGACTTAGCGGGGTCGTGTCTTAATTAATAGCGACCTACACCCTGGGTAAATTCTACCGGGGGTGAAAAAAATCCAAATTAAACCCGGAACGGTGTTTCGTTAGGGACAAGTAAGCTTCAAGCAGAAATAAATGTCGCATACCTCCAACACCCAAGTCAAGGTGAGGCCGTGCCAAGGACTGAGTGGCATCAGGGTATAGGCAATCAAACATGATGTCGTGAATGTACCACCTGAGGTCACCGGGGCCAACCCTGTTGTACATTAATTCTTACCCTTTTAACGAAGCTCTAGGCGGGTCGACGGGTATTTCTTCGGTACTCGTGGGAACAACGTGGAAAAATTACCAAATAATAAAATATAAGATAATAGTAAACATATTTTTAACAGCAAACATTTATTCAAATGCTCTGAAAAGAAGAAAATGAACTTTAAATTAAATCAAATCCATCAATTTAATACAATACGGAACTAATATCATATAAAAGCGATATTTACCTGAGTAGATAAACAGGAATACAATGTGTAACTTGGTCGTGACATACGTAATTCTAAGAAAAAAATTAATATGGACTTTACAAAATAGGGGAATCTCACGACAAGTTTTTATATAATATAAATTGATTAACGTAATAAATTTATGGATTTTATTTAATTTTAAATATTATTTTCTTATTTTTAGAACATTTTAATTATAGCTTGTTTTAAAAAATATTATTTTTAATATTAACTTTTTATGTCTGATTAAATATAAAAACACAGACTGACTGACAAGATATCAAGCAGGAAACACATACAAAACCAACAAGGAGGCACGTATTCTTTAGCCTTTTAGCAAAAAAAAAAAAAAAAAACGCAACGTGCAAGGCGTTCACACAGATATAACGGTTTAATGGCGACAGATGCTTGAAATTACCGCTCTCCATTTCTACGTCGCGAAACAACCACCCCAGTACTGCCGAGAAAACTTTACGCTCGGTTACGCCAAAACAGAAGTTAAAATTATCCAAAACTCGTTTACTTTTTAACTTTTAATGAATTTCACACAACTATATTAATTTACGTTACTTTACAGTTGTAGCCTTTCAGTAGTTAACTACATCGCATTAAACATTTTAAAACTTAAATTTTTCATAAATATAATTTTTTTAAGATTAAATATTTGTTTGAATGGCGTGTATATTTTAAGAGAATGTATGTGCAATTGGTATATATATATATTCGAGCAATCTACCACCACCTGTAACCATCTTTCACCTATGTGTCAATTTTCTAGTAAAAAATATATATTTGTAATAAACATGATTATATAATTTGTATGTGTCGCTAAGGCATTTGACGTCTTACCATCTGATGATGAGATTTTCTGTAAATATTTGATATTTGATGTTAAAAAATAACAGTAAAACGAAGTGTAGTAGGACAGAATATTTTTATGTTACAAATGTGGGAAACGTTACAGTAAATATACGATAGAAGGAATGTTCACTCTTTTGTCACTTAAAAGTACGTTTATGTAAGGTAACTTCAGAAAAGCGAGTGCAGTAGAGAAATTAAATTTGTTAGTATTACAAATTAAATGTTATTATACAACGTTAATATAGAATTTCTAGAAACAAAATCACATTGAGCAGACGACGCGAATCCTAAGCTAAATTGGACGCAAAAACATTAGTGGAAAAATGTTGTACGATGACGTTTTATACACACACTGTGGCAACATAGCACAGTAGTTAGTCCCCTCTTGCACCCCACAGATATCATGCTTGTCTTACTATAGGGCATTCGGGATAAAGTGAGCACTAAAAATTTAACCTTTAAAAAATATTACTAGCCGTTCTTGCATATAATTCAACATTAACAATAGTTACCTTACTACTCGTACATGTACGGTTGGCAAGGAACTAACTGAATATTGTTCCGCGTATTTTCCTATTTAAATACAACAATACTGGAATAAAATCAACTAAAGTCGGCTTATTTTAATTTTATATAATTAATAATAATTATTTTTTATCAAACTGTACAGGTTCCTACCGACATAAATTATCTATCATTCACGCGTAAACATCAAGTGACGTGTTCAGGGAGGTGAGACATTCCCATCGTTAGCTGTTACGCGCGGAAATATACTAATTGGCTGAAAATAGAAATTTAGCAGGACTTTTTCGAGTACTCACTTTATCCTGAACCGCCTATACTACTGCTCTGACATAGTCTACGTATTATGGGTGCAGGTTAAAATCCCGAGCAGTCCAAACTGAGTCTACGTTTACTTGACGTAACATACATGATCGTGGAGCGCAAGAATGGACATTCTGCTTGCAGTGTGACCACATTGTGCACGTAAAATTTCGTCGTAAAACATTTCGCCAATTATATTTTCATCTCCAGTTTAGCCCAGGATTCTTGTGTGGTGTACTTATTATGCGTTTGTTTCTGTATACCACTATATATATATATATATATACATATATATATATGTGTGTGTGTGTGTGTGTGTGTGTGTATGTATACACACACTAAGATGACAACCGCCAAAAACAGAATATTTTATATTTTATAATAAGTATCGGCGTCGGCGGCGAGTAGCGGGACTGTTGAAAACTTATATTGACACAAGATTTTTTTTGTTCTGTTTGCGCCCTCTTGGCCTTATACTTTTTATCTTCTGTTCTCTTATTTCCTCCTCTCCTATTACCCGCTTGCGCAGATTTATATGCCGTGGTCCAGGCTTAACTGACGTGCTTGTGTTGGGCCACTGTTTCTCTTATTTTCCTTATACGCTGAGAGTCGACAGCGCGGGTTACGTAAGTTACTCTAGCTCCGTTTGTCTAATGTGTATGTTGGGGTCTTGTTCCCTCCATGACGTGCAAGGTGGCTGCCGTCACGTGTTTTAGCATGCTGTAGTTCCGTTTCCTAGCCAAGTTCCTAAATTCAATTAAGAATGCCGTCTTTCAAACATTTCTTTTGGTTACAAATAGTACAGGTTTAGGTTAGTTTCTGGAGTAGTTTGGCATAATGATTTGCTTGTATCACGTATGTATTTTCAGTCGTGCGTTTTTTTTTTCAGTACAATACTCCGGGATGACCAATGGTTTCAATTTTGTGTATTGTCCGGCGCTTCATTACTTGCAGTATTTTATTACTCTCTGGCTTAATTTCCTGACGTTGAGTTTATATGATAACATTGTAGATTGTGGACCTGTCTCTCGCCTTACATCGTTAATAATGGATGTATTTCACTTTTTAATACTTTGTGTGATACTAAAACATGTAATTTTAATAATGCATTCACTGACTTATTTTGTGAATAAGGGCCTAGAAAGTTAATCAGATCAAGGGTACAGTTTTTAATTTTATTGATGTTAGTGCGTATTTTCCGTTATTGAAATTTATTTTGCATCTCGCATAATTAGGTTCAAGAACTGCGCAACTCTGCTGCTTTCTTATTTCCGTTACACAATTCATCGCTTTCCGAGCCACTTCAAGATGTTGCGAGATCTACGAGGATGCTCTGTGATGCTCTGAGTCGCTGAGATGTTGGATGCCCGCGCGTCCGCCCGCCTGATAGGAAATGTTGCAGATATGCAAATGATGTGTGGTGTGTGCTGCTGCGCCTGACCGCCATGAAGATGCAACCCCTTCTCTTCTGCAGTACGGCTGGGTGCCGCATGCTTCAGGACCTTTAGTGTGGCTCTATCTGCTACGGCCCTCTCCTCTTTACTGCCTGAATGACGTGCATCTTCGGAGATGTTTGAACTTAAAACCTTCTTTGCTACGTGCTTCAAGCACTATTACTTCAAGATCTATTTTTGAAACTGTCATTTTTCTTCTATCAAACTACTGAACTTACAGACCTCTAGACCATTGTGACTTCTGTATTGCCGTCATATGTATCAATAAAAGTGAATGGACCGATTGTTTTGACAAGCGGAAAAGTATTTGGAAGTCCGTATCACAATACTCATCAAAATAATGATTTCTTTCTCGAATTCGACGAGGCAGATACATAGGAATAAAGTCTTCATCGTCTGCATTGTCTTCAAATACCAAATCATACAGTGCTCGCGCCATTTTATAATGAACTTAAGCGAGATTATTGACGTTACCCGGCCAAAATCGAGCAGATAAAATTTAATCTCGCTTAAGACGAGAAAATCGAGTTTAACTGCTTGGTGAAACCCAAAACATGTATAATCGAGATTAAGTGCCGATTAATCTAGATTAAATCGCTTAAACTTGGTTGGTGAAACCGGACCTTAGAAACTTATTTTATCAAAATAAATAGGTTCCTGCCGACTGTACAATTTATTTTACACGCGCAAACATAAAATGCTGTGTCCAGAGAGGTTAGGCATTTTCCTTCGTTTGCCGTTACGCGCGGAAAGATACGAATTAGCTGAGAATAGAACTTCTGCAGGAGTTTTTGAGTGCTTACTTTATCCCGAATCACCTATATAAATGACGCTACTCTGAAGGCTAGTAAAACTCATTAGCCGTATTAATTATATGTTATTCCATTTACATTGCTCATCCTGCAACTCAAGTTGATCCTCTAACGACTTTGCCGACACGCCTGTCTGAGCAGTAACTTCCAAAACAACGGATTACGGTCAGATACGCTTCACTGAACTTGACTCGTACTGACTTGGTGGTAAAATTCCTGGCGTCAAATCAGCTAGGCTTAAAGTTAAGATTAGATCGGTGTGCAGTGATATGGTGCAGACGAAACTTGATCCATTAACTTCGAACATGTGGTAACTAACTTCTGACTACGGATAGAACCTCGGTAACAATCCGCGAGCTGAATAAACGTACGCTTTCACGTGAAACAGTTGAATACAAGGGCAATTTCAATTACCGATTCATTTAAATTAAGAGGCAATTAGAATTACAGAACATTTTGAATTCAAGAGCTCTTTGAAGTAACTAACAATTTGAATTCAACTACCATTTGATTTAACAAATAATTCGCATTTAAAATCATTTTAAAACCAAAAGTCCTAAATATTACGTTAATCAATTAATTATTTACACCACTTACTCGATTGCAGCGTCATATGATTACATAAATCTTTCGCACACAAACCAGTCTTCGAAAACATAAAAATTTGAAGTACGTTTAAGTGTGATAAGTTTGTAATACATTTTTTGAAGGATTACAATTCCATAATAAAATCTGCAGGAAAACTAGTTCCAAATCCTTATTTCATGTTCTGCTTCTCTCTGAAGCAGTGGCAAATGAAAACTGGCTTTGACCAATTTTCGGACCACCGTTTAATAAAAGTATTAGAATATATTAATTTCTATGTGTCTATTAATATATTATGGTACAAAAATGTTTCAGAAATTTTATTAAAGATTGTTCTGGTAATTGTCAATTCGACCCTGTTGACAGTGGTGTTACACGTTTGGTCAAACAGGCAACCTCGTTTCATAGTATGGATAGAAACACATCGCGTCTAATTACTGTATGTCCGTTTTAATAGAGCAAGAGAAAATTATATTTTTCTACTGATATTTGTTGAAGGAGTATACATCAATCAACGTATGTATTATGAATCATAGTGCCACAAGCCAGGTGCAATTAAAAAAAAATTGTGGTCACAGATAAATTGCATTAGTCTCTTTCAGGGTTCAAATATTAACGGAGCATAGTTAAGAGTGAACGATTATTTTGATGAAAAATTCTGTCAAAATTGCATGTTATATTAATTCCAAAAATCCATTTAAATATATATGATTTACACCACTACGAATGTCGACAGTTCCTATCTTAGCGAACGTGGTAATTTTAATGTGTAGTCACGTGTTTGGAGAAAAATGCATAGCAAGTAAACATATATACTTCACAGAAAGATCAAACGAGGTAACACAAACGTAATGCATTATATTAGTTACATTAGTATAGATTACTATGCCTTAGATTTTAGTTAACACATGTGTTTGATGCTGTTTTCCAAGTGTTCTAAGAGCATGTTTGTTTAGTAATTCTTGCGGTCATAATAATACATTATAATTAATTAACACTTCATACGTCCCTTATTATGATAACGCATCTCATTCTTGAGTCGATACACATTTTTCCTCTAGTAAATAAGGGATTCGCTGTACCTGCATTGACGATGCAATTTCTAAAGCCGGTATATTCAGAAACAATATTCCAGTGTTATTTTACGTGCATGTGAAGAGTACAAGTGTAATCTTCTTAAGCAAATTCTTTTCGTTTTCGACGAGATCGTATCCATAAATCCTTCCTTTAGTATTCAGTTACGCTCTTGCTAGACATTACTTGATTTTAATGATTGCGTCATGACGCCGCCTAAGACACAGTTACCTTGTTTTGATATGGAAGATTTTTACAGTTTGTGTTATTGCTACGGGGATATAGTATACAACTAGAGGTAAAATTAGACCTTCTGTGGGTTGCCCAATCCCTCGTACCATAATTGCTACTATACACTCAGCGCTGTCAACAGTACCTAGATGTTGCAGAATATTTTAACTATTTTCCTTCTTTCGTTGAAATTATTGCCTCGCATAAGGAACTGCATAGATTCAGACAGCCCTAAGGTCTCTCTCTGTTGCCTGGGGCGTGGCCGAGCTGTATGGCCGTCACAGGGGCTCCCTTAATTAGTAGGAGCGTGGAGGGCTCGAGCGACACAGAGAGAGGTAAAAGTATAAATGGCACGGACCCCATTTTCCGCTCTGGCAGATCAACTCAGAGCTTAGTGCTCAGTTCTCTCGACTCTCAGTGTTCGGTGGACTCAGCTCTCGTCAGCTTGTGTGTTATACTGTAGTCGTCATTGACAGACGCATGAGCACTATACTCTATCCATTCTAAGGTTGCAGCTAATCCAGCCAAGTGAATGTCAATAACATTTTTCGCACAGCGAAAATTTCATTTTAAATATTGAAAAATGCAAAGCAATTGTGCTACGACGCAATCACAATGTGAGGAATCAAGGTATAGTTCAATTGTTTTGATTTATTTCGTTAGCAATGTTTATTTCTGCTGCAACCTTAGAGTGGACAGAGTATAGCTTTGCTCTTCCGAGGAGTGAGCGAGTGTCTCCTGAGTTAGTAATTTGAAATTTATGTTATATTAGTAGAAGATTTGATTGTGAAACTTAACTACAAGCTATATGAACGTTAATATTTATATAAAGTGTGTGAGGTAGGACAGAAGTTTCCATTCTATTAAAGCCACGTGTTTACTAACGCCATATTTATTTTTAAATTGTACTTATTTTCTATGTGGTAATGATCTTAGTAGGTTCTTGTATCGGATTGCCACGACTAGTGGGTGTAACAGGTGTCAGAGGTTGGACACGTATCAAATATTTTTCTTTGTACGGTTAGAGGGATAAATAAAAAAAACTGGTTAAACTTAACCTCCTTGTCTTGCATGTAGAATGAGTCGCCCTCAATCCTTTTGCTTAGGAGTGTCTAATTTGAATTATTGGCATTTCGAGAAAACTCTTACAACTTTTCAGTCAGCGTTCTAATTTCAAGTGTTATTACGAGTGAACTTTTGTCGTAGCTCCTGCTACTACTATTAGGGCAGAAATGTTTGGAATTGTTAGTATTAACTTGAGCTTATTAGATACTCTAGTCTCGCCAGATTTTAAGAGTGCCTGATAGATAAATAAACACTGAAAACATCAATTGATTTCTACGCTTTTTTCAAAGCCAATATGGATAAAATACTCAATGACAATCCTAGATAACGGTATTTGCGAACTTCATGAGCAAATATTTATCCAGAATTATTCATTCGTTACTCGTGATCTCTTGTGCCGCAGTTAAATGCACGAGGTTCCGGCTTCAGAGATTGTGCCTCAGGAGTTCGTAACACGGGAATCATTTTGTTCACAACGTTGGCTAAAACTGTTGTCAAGAATTCCCATTGTTTAATTTTCGCGAATTGGCTTCAAGAAACCTACAGTTGTAGATTCATGCTTTTAGCGTTGGATTGTGTACCACGCCTTCTTAACCTCATATGGTAAGAAGGGTGTGTTTTACCTTGCAGTGAAGGAATTTATTATGACCTTTTTAAATGATTATCTTACTGCGCCCCGGGTGGGCATTCTCCACGAAACCCTCATTCTCCGAAGAGAGCCTATACCGCAAGTCGCCTCTTGCGCGTTGTGGTAGGCCAACACCTTCTTCATCTGGCATCCATGGCCCCATAACCCTTAATCAGTATGGGTAGTGGCAGCGTTACCACACTTACTTTAAAACATATGGGGAGTGTTCCCCGATCTCGCCTTTAAAACTTACACTTTTCAGACCGTCATTGGTAGTGGCTGGTGGTGGCCTGATAATTGTAACTGAATCTAAATACGAATGAGTGGTTACAATCACTGAAATGCGTTGACACTGAAATTTCACTTAAATTTTTGTTTATGACTGATGAACCTGTATAATTCACTGTAGTAAGTTAACGGGCACTTAGAATAAGTGGAAATCACATTTAAATAGGTAGAGTAAAACGATCAGTACTGTCGTTTTTATAAACAACTGGAAATTCCCCTAAGTGGTTCATTTCTCACTGATTAAAGTTTAAAATGTAAACCGAACTAATAAAATAAAGAGGAATATAAATGAGGTCTTGAGGTTCCGAGAGCGAAAATAAAGCCGGATATCACGCAAGGTCATAACAATTCACCCGGGGAAGTAAAATAGTCCTGGATTCGCCAAAGGAAATCGCTCTCCCCAGGCCGCAGACTTCTGACCTCGTCCCGAACCGGAAGTACTCGAGGGAGATGTAGATCGGGAAACCCTGTTCACGTCGGGCAGATAAGACTGGCCTTTATACGACCGTGGGGGTAGGTTCCGGAGGGCGAGGAACTTTATGTCCCGGCGTCAGTTCGCAATAAAACACCTCCGAGATGTCGCAGCCCGTCCTATCGTCTGCGCGGAGAGGCAAGACATCTACGAGCTGCGTAGGTAATACGGCTGTTAGCGTCTTTCTTATTGGCTCTTCACATTGGCTAATACTGTTTTGCGCATCCATCCGTCCTGCACCGGCCTCCTTCCCCCTCTTTTTCCCTAATCCCTG
Source organism: Medauroidea extradentata (assembly GCA_003012365.1). Lineage (NCBI taxonomy): Eukaryota > Metazoa > Arthropoda > Insecta > Phasmatodea > Phasmatidae > Medauroidea > Medauroidea extradentata. The sequence continues at coordinate 13,954 of PNEQ01013968.1, read as the reverse complement.
TGACAATTAGTTAAGGTTAGTTTAGATTAATTTAAATTACTTTTAATTAGTTTAGATCAGTTGAAAACGTTTTAAAAAATCCCACGCAATGCTCTAATTTAAAGGTTTCGTTACGTTAGATAACAAAAAAATAAATAAATAAATAACCGGTGCTGTTCAAAGGGTGATGGACTACTCCGTGTGTGACCAAATTGAACGGTGCCATATTGCTAGAGCCCGGTAGTTTTCGTGAAAGATTTTTGCAGCACTTTGTTTCAGTGCCTTACGTGCGCACCTACAGCTCTGCTTTGTGGTCAGTAATTGGATGCCTTAACATACATACAATGTCTGGAGGTTAAACCCGCAAATCACAGACGCGATGTGTCACAGTTATCCGTGCACTGATTGGCACAATCAAATAAATAATGACTCTGCACAAAATCACTCTGTCAATAGCCATGAAGTTGAGCTGCAGGTGTGCACGTAAGACACTGAAACAAAGTGGGGCAAAAGTATTTTTGCGAAAACTACCGGGCCCTATATATTGCAGATAGGGAAATGAATATTTCTCGAGTTCAACGTCATGCATATTAGAATCGATTGTCCTATTTATACGCAAGCCCGGGTCAATTGTCCACTAACTGCTACTCACTGGAACAACAGACAATGAACGAATATACGGGCTCGAGTATGCATAGGTCAAAGGATTCTAACACGTCGGTCATTGAACTCGCGAATTATTCCTTTCCCTACCTATAACAAACGATAGTCTTTACGAACTTTTTTTTTGTTGAGTATTTTTTTTTCGCTTAAGTACACAATTCCCTTTCTTCATCTGCAAAATGTCAGAGTTCAATTTGGCCTCGTAACAAAAGAGCAACGTAAAATTATAGTTCTTACATAATGTCTTTGGCGCTGGTCTACGATTCGTGCCTGCGCAGAACGCTGTGCGCGCAGTTCAAACCAGCCAATAGAGAAGAAGCCAATAGGGCCCACAGTCTAACGTGTCATAGGAACCAAGAAATCACATTCGTTTATGATGCTAGTTCAATATCGGCAGTAGAGTTTTGATCCTCTCATCGTTCGTTGGTTGGCGGGGTTTCTCCGGGATATCCCACTTCCATATCCAATTACTGTAAATAACTTATCTATGATGTTACTACCACTGATTTGGCGAATTTCTTAGCTGAAGTCTCTAAGACATATCCAAATCACACTCGGCAAAATCATGATTGTATGTGTCTCTCCTCAACGTTAGTTTAAGATAAAATAATACTTAAGATCTCCTACGTTAGAATTTCAGCTTTGGACGCATAGGTTAGAAATAAATAAATCTTAAGTTCGAAGGAAACTGATTTTTCACTTGTTCTTAGTTGTTTCATTCGGAATTAGACACTGAAGAAGGACTACAAAATAAAAATTTACCTCAATTTAGTTTGTCAGAGTTTTCTCCGTTTTTGTGTACCTAGATGGTTTCAAAACCTCGGTAGAAATTTAAATTCACTATATTGTAAACGCCAAGCGTGTGATAATTAGGTTCATTTAAATAAAATTTGATTCTTGGCTTGTCATTCTACTATTTTTTAAATTACTTTTTCATTTATAAATTCAGAATTTGTAAACCCAACATAGAGAGTCAAGTCGAATTGCCAAATGCCTGTTTAAAGGCCTGCAACAATAATTACTTTAACCGATAATACGTATAAACATTTTAGGAAATGGAATTTGCATTATCTGCCAAAATGTAAACATGGTTGACAAACACTTCTCGAATTTCCATAACACAAAATAAATTAAAATTTGATTTTATGCAGTCAATAAGAAAATTACCTAACATTGATATTAGTAAAATGGTACTAATTTCTACATATTTGTTTGTAACGTTATTTCAACAATAAATGTTTTTATTTCTGCTAGTTGAGTTTATGCTTAACTTACCGGTTGTTTTTAAATACAAACGCTTTTGTAACCTTTGCTGTAGATTTTCCTCCTTTGAACGCTTTGAATGGCATTTCGTAAATTAAAAATTTGAGAAATACATTAACGAACGCGCAACACGTGTCGTTAGAAACTTAAATTACTAGCTTTCCACGCATAATAAAACAAAGCAGCCTGCAAAAGCACAGAGACAAAACCGATAGTGTCGATGACGATGAACGTAAGACAAAAAAATGGTGTATCAGAGGGTCTATCGTTGTACATGGTTTTCACGTATAACGAACCTTTTTGTGAAAGATGCGTAATTAAATGGGAAGAGGAGAATGAGGAAAGTAAAGTAAAACCTTTGAAAAGGAACGTTGGCCAAAGTCTGCAATTTTCTATTATGACATCGTAACTTTTTGCTGCTTCTCTCAGCTTATAAATTACTGGTAATATTAATAATACGTTTTGCAACGGAGCATTAAAACTTCTCTGTTTTATATCAAAGATGTGTAACATTATTTGATATATGGTACCAAGTTTGTGACGAATTTTGTACAAAGGCTTGTGGTCATCCTGTAGGCTACTTATTACAGGATAGGAAGCATACATCTCTCCGAGGAGCGGGGATATAAGTGTATGCATCTACGTTAATTTTAGTCCGTATTGCAGCTAAGATTACGTTTTAAGTGAGATTTAGGATCAGAAAAATGCTAATAATGAACACATGTCCAGGTTATGGTAAATTTAATACGTATTTCTGAAATGTACACAAACAGTTTTTTTTTAATCTCTCAAACTGGTATTACGTTAAAGTTGAAACGTTTTCTTTTCAAACTGGAAATTTAGTTAACTGTTACAAGAGACTTAGTCGTTGTGCGTTGAATTTTATGTTGTTTATTTATTCGTGAAAGTGAAGATACGGAAATTAGTTTATGTTTTCGTTAATATTTTATACACCTAATCGTTTAACAAACGAAGTAAAGCCATGCTAGAGCTAAATTCTCACCTGCCAGAAAGATTTAGAGCCCATTTATGTATAGGTTCAGTAATTAACTTAAATGTTACATATAATACTATGATGCCACGTCTTCTTGTCTTGAAGCTCTTCTGATTGAGATCAATGAGGATCAAAGTATTTTTAAAAAAATTTAAAATTTTACAGCATCTTCATCCCACCAACAAAATTTAACAACTTAATATCCCATTAAATTTATGTCATATGAAATAGTGTTAACCATTAATGGGCATTTGACCTTTTCAGAAGTTTGATGCTCTGTTTGGCCTCCGAAGGACATGAATGGCATAATTAAAGGAAGTTCTGGGGGTGAAGCAATTTCGTATTACTAAAAATATAATTTAGAATCTAAATACAACTGTATGATGTAGAATATGTTGGTCTATTGTATAAAATTTCAAAGAAATTATTTAATACCTCCACGTAAATGATCATGTAACGTCTAAAATTAAATAGGTTTATACTAATATAAATTAATTAATTTAAGCCATGTAAAGAGTAAAAGTGAAAAAGACGATAATATTTATTCATTAGCGTACCTGAGCTGATCAGGTTAGAATTCATGAGAATCATATGTTTTGTTAAAAATAACTGTGACGTGGTTACTTGTGATGAGTAGGGGTGGATCTAGGGGTGGCAAGGGGGGACAAACGGCCCCGGGCGCCGGGTTAGAGGGGGCACTGGTGGTGCCGCATAGTGTTATAATTAGAGTATTTATAATTATAATGCACATGTAAAACACTGCTAATGCTGGCTAGTAAGTACAAGTTTTATGTATTTCTACTAAAAATTTTATACTGTTATTTAAGCGAATGCAAAACAACGTTTGCAAGATATGTTTATTACTGTTTGGTTGATTGGACTGATGAGAAAAAGTGACGAGGGAAATGGGGGGAGGGGGGACATCACAATTCTGTTCCCGGGCGAAGCAAAGCCTAGAACCGTCCCTAGGAATGAGGCTTTATTCAAACCTCTTGAATAAAAAAGTTCCAATTACTTTCTGAATGTGTAATTGTAAATAATGACCAGATGAGCTCAAACAAATTAAGGGACTTCTACAGAAATAATGCTAGTAAAAACTCAGAGACAGTTTTTCATTATCAATAATATTACTTTTAGAGAACAATCTGATAACATACATAATGTGTGTTAATATTTCAAATACGGGAATTTGTCAGCGGGAGAATAAGCATTGCAGATATTTTATTAATGCCTGTAAAGTCGTAGTTTTCCACATACTTTTAATACAGAAAAGTATATAACACTAACCAGAGCGCAAAGAAAACAGGTGTGAAGTTTCTAAAATCTAAAAATTTAACTTAGCTCTATTTTATAAAAGCTTAGGTCTTCATGAATAACAAAGTGTGAATTAAATTTTTTTTTGTGTTAACATTAAAACAATAGTTATGCAGCCAAATCTGACTCTGTATAAATTAATGTGTATTTGTTATTTCAATCAGGTAAAAGTATAAAAATATAAGTATTTTAAATATAAAACACAAAAGACAATTGCTACAAGAAAATTTGGGGGAAACAGTTGCACTCAGAAACTCTTATAAGATTTTAGAAACCCAAACTCTTTTATATTTTAGAGTATTTTTTGTAGTCTTTTAAATTTTTGTTACTAATTTCTTAAATTAGCTTCAGTCAACCAGGTTAATCACTATCTCATATTGTTTCCAGGAACTGTCAAGTTACTGGTATCACTTAAATGACACGTCTGAGAGTTGGTCTTCCGTTTCTGAAATTATACTTTCGAGTCATTCAAACATTATTACATTTATATATACTACTTCTTTATTTAAATTTTAGAAATACGGATCGTATTAATACACACAGCAAAGCTCTGTTGTGCTGGGTATCCAACTGTTTTCGGGATTACTTTTCCATTTTCATGTAATCCCATTCGCGGATTATTTTATTATTTTTTTTTTTCGAGTTTTGCTTTCCTAAACCATCCCTACATATACAGAAACATCTTCGTGTCCCTGCTACTGCTTCTGGTGGATAATGCATTTTACACTTTTTTTTCTAACACTGCTAAACCGTGACAGAAGCAGACACGCCTTCTGGTGTGATAGTAATTTTAAGTTAGTATTCGGAGATAAAATTTTCTTGCTTTTAACTTCATAAAAATTAGTGCGGGGATATCAATGCATTAGAGCTAGGCTATGCGAGGTTCTAATGAAGTTATTTAATTTGTCGGTAGAATGTTTGGAACAAATCAGTGCTTTACAAAGGTATTGTTTGAATTAAAATTTTTATTAATTATTACTACCATGAACAGAATTTTTATGTCGTTGCCAAATGAAAAGAGATTGTGAATTTCAAAATATGGTAAGCCATCATTTACTTTCGATTCAATTAATTTATAAACTAGCTGGTACCCTCGACTTCGTTCGAGGAGTTTTCAGATTAATGCGATAGTATTTCTGAAACAAAAGAAGATTTAAAAACTGCAAAATTGTGCAAAATAATGTTAAAAGTCTTTCGAAACCGTTTTAGAAACATTTAGAAAAATATAATTTTGTCACTGAATTTTATGAGTACCTCGTTCTTTTTGTTTTCCCCGTTTGACCTCCTGGCAGCTCTTTTCCCAAATAATATTTTGGCAGATACCTTCGCTGGCGCACACATAACTCACCAAAGTTTTTTTACTTAGTATTTCTTCCTCTCTATCACGTTTGAACCCCCCCCCCCCCCCCCCAACACAAAAATGTATGGTTATTTACTTAACAAAACTCTAACACTGGATTTTTATTTGTAAACAGAAGTCTAAATCTTAGTTACTATATTTATAACTTCAAAACTGACGAAATAAGAAACTTACATAACATTTTTCATCCCCTACTTAAGCCCCTAACGGGATGAAGTTTCAAAATCCTGTCTTAGCACCACCAACATTAAGGAACACTCCTTTGCAAAAAATTATGCATCTATTCACACCGGTTTAAGCTATTCGTTGTCTGCCAGTCAGTGTTAGTGTTTTATTAAGTAAATTTAAATAACTGATTATGTTTCTGAAATGAAGCTTGCCAGCTGCCGAAAATGGGAACTTATTTATGGAACTTATGAAAAGTCTGTATCTGCATGCATTTCAAATATATCGGATAGCCAACTGTTTCAACATAATCTATTCTAGCTATAATATTGGAGCGCCGCTCACATAGAGTAGCTGTGAGTGATTGTCTCCCTGCTATTGAGTTTGCAGAGAGAGCTTCAGTAAAGCGGCTTTTAACGTTCGCTCCTGATATCCGCAAGCCTTCCCAAAGGACACTTCAAAGGACACGGTTGCTGTGACAGAGGGACGGGATGCAAAACAGATTTCGAATTAAAGGGGCGTTAAAGGTGAGTGCACGAAGCGAGTCTTGCCTGGGACGTGATCTGCAATACTAGCACAGATGACGTTATTCCTCATTTTAAAAAATAAGTTCTCAAAATTTTGCCGCGAGTAAAAAAAATCGCTTAGGTAATTAGCGAGAATGGTAACGTTATTTATTTTTTAGAGGCAATGGGCAGATCCGCTTAGTAGCCGCGGACAGACTGTGTCCGAACCAGAATGACTCAAGTGACGTTGACTAACGGAAATCAATATATACTGTAGGGTGCTTTGAATTTCTACCGTCGTAGACGGCTTCACGGGCCTACTTTAACGTTCGAACTTCTAAAACTACAAAGCAAAGGCTAAATAAAATCGCTTGCATTATCCTAGGTATTTTAAGTTCCGCAGTATCACTGTAAATTCGTATCAATTACTAGAATAGTAAAAAAGAAGCGTGGTATTAAAAATGCTTGTTACTTATGTTCTTCGTTTGCTTCAAATTAGTAATTCATTACATCGAATTAATACAGGACAATAAACATTTTATCATTTTCCTTATTTTTTATCACACTTAGGGTAGTTGAATCCTAACAAATTAATTTATTCTTAAGATACGACCTGCCTTTGATTATGCCGAAATAAAAAAATATATTATAAACTATATGAATAAGCACACTCCAGGTTGGACTCATTGTAGCTCTAGCCTGTCTCCTAGAAAGGTCAGATACACTATAACAGGCGTAGTTCACATGCTCTTATCATTCATAGATTATTGCATTTGACAAATCAGGGAAATAAAACCTAAAAATTGTCACATATTTAGGGTTATTTTTTAAAAGTTAATCAGAAGTGCCCAATCTCAAGTTGTCTGTCGTCAGCTGTGTCACACAACAGTATGTAAATATGTTTTGCATTTAATAATAAATTATGAGTAATTGTTATTTGAAAATTTATTTTGAAAGTTGTATAATGGACAACAATGCCACTACTTCCTTTAAAAATCCAGGTTTCACCATCAGCGAGTACGTATGCGTACTTGAAATGTTTTGTGCTGTGCACGCAGGAATTTCAGTATTCATGCACGCCTTGTGAATATTCTTTATGAAGTTTTACTTTATAATTTCTAGGTATAGAAAGATATGAGTATTTCATAGCGAGACATTTAAATACATTATTTAACATTTAGTGAGAAAAATTAGAAAAATGGATTTGTTTCCTGTGTAAACGAGTACCTTACTAGAGTGTAAAGGTTACATGTGAATTTACGTAGTACAGTCCAAGCAACATAAACCGTATTTGTCCGCCAGTAAGTAGTAATCTGTTCGCCACGCATTTGTAATACTCGACCCATGTCTGTGCCAAATGGGAATCTACGAACTCATTTATGGATCTTTATGTGTAGGATGCCTCCTTGCACAAGCCGTAATGTTCGTGTTAAGACCTCATTGAGAAGCTGAGTGGGAAAAACTGTTAGTGTCTCAACCGTATTTTATTAAAGCTATGTCAGAAGCTGTGGTACATACGCCCCATTAAATTTTCAGAAGTAGTTTTCACACAATACCTCCTTTTTCTCCAGTTATCTAATAAAATGTACATACAAACATTCATTTCAAGTTTGAGATTGCTAAAATCGATTCAAGTTAATACATTTTAAAAATACTCCTAATGGTTAAATTTCTCTAATATTCTTTCAAACTGTTATATGCGGTTCCATTAGTTCGCACATCAACACCCCACAACAACGTATACAATTCTTGCAATTGTAATTTTCATTATGACTTTCTTATTAACGACAAGTTGGTTTTAGCATACATTGTGTCTTGAAATGTTAATTTTTAAGAGTACTGAATATAACCTACCCTTACGTATTGCAATGTCTAATGTCTAACTTACATTCTTTGCCATTTACAATATGCAGATTCGGTTTGTACTTATTCATGTCATAATATGACCCAAATGTCGGTGTTAGGCCAAATTCCTCATAAAAAGACATTAGACAAAATAATGGACACTTTCCAATCAAATTAATACTAAGGAAGGTTGTTTACACTTGAAAATTGGGTTTTGAAACAGTATTTTCACGAAGTATCCAAATAGTCTTGGAGTTAAATTACGACTTCGTTGGTGATATAGATTGATATCCAGATCTCTAACGTCTACAGATATAACATTCACACTTCATTTTCATGCTAATAATTGGGAGGTATATGTATTATCACCAAAAATAACATTGTCGGCACGTTTTGTGAAAATTTCATGCTGTTTATTTGAGGACTGCACTTAAAGGATCAAAAAAGCTCCTCAGGCTAAAAGTGTCAAGGATGTACCGTTTACCAGAAAAATGCACACAACTGTAAGTGACAATAAGACAGTGCGTAGCATATAGGAAAATTTTTCTACACTCGTCGAAGAGTTACTTTGAACATGCCTTGTGCTCTCAAGAATCGTAGTGTATTTTAGGTCAAATTGCTTTAGTTCACCATCCTGAAACATTTGCATGATTATGATAGTTCCTTCCTCTGTTAATTTTGTTATGGTTGTCGAAATTCACGGCAGCTTGGCTTAAAACAATATAGACTTAAAAAATTACATTCGCAGAATCGCCTGTTAATAGTAATACCTTAACGTCACTAAAAGAAAAAAATTTCAAAATTCACTGCTCATAACTTATTGCTTATTAACTTGTTTAAAAAATCAATGGAAACTTCCTTAAAAAATTAAATTTTCGAAAATTTGTGCAAAAATTTAAAACATAGTTTCTTGCCAAATGTTCTGAAACATTACTGGGATTTTGAGTTTCAGTTGCCTGGATTACGATACACAATTTAATAAAAAAAAAAAATACTGCGTATAAAGCTTTATTTCCTAATGGGAAAGGTGCGTGTGGAAGTCTATATCCTAGGGAAAAACTGGCACTTTTTCCTACATGCCAGGTGTTGTATTATTGTCATTGCAACGTTTGTGTTCATTTTTGTTTTAAACGTTGCATCCTAGGCACTTTCAACCTAAGGAGTGTTTTGATCCATACGCTGTACTTCTCTAATACATAAACAGCAGAAAATAACTCTGCAATAAGAGTGCGGCCACCTCTATTGTCTTCACGAATAAGAAAGGATTGAAGATTGAAAACTTTACAGGTTAAATATATTAATAGCACTATCACCCACGTAATTGTATTTAACGATTATCCTTAAAAAAAACTGTTTTTAAACCCACATTTAAAGGGATCCTTTCTCAGTTAGTATTAGTTTTAACAAAAAGTGTCCCATAATATTTCGACTCAATTTATCTCGAGGAATCGACCTATGAATTTTTAACTGTTAATTGCGTATCAAATATGTATAAGGTAATTAAATTATTTTTCTAATGTTTAATTAAAATACATATTTTCTTTATATATAATGTAATTTAAACATTTTTCTAATTTTTATGTAAAATTTCCTTATTTTTTCAGTTCAGTAGGTTAGGAAATTAATTCACATATAATTAACATAATTTCCTGTTCATTGTAATTTTAAACGTTGGTTTTTATAAAATTAAGCGGCCCTATACTTAAAATACTTAAATATGGCGAAGTTACGGTACTTATGCGGTTATTGTTTTCAAACATGGCGTGGGAAGTCCTTAACTTGGAAGTTAACCTCCTAAATGTCAACCGAGCACCGCCGCCGGCCAATAAAGCTGGTGGACGCCGCAGCTAAAAGCAGAAGAGGTGTGTGTGTGTGTGTATGTGTGTTTGTAAAAGGGGATGTTGCCCTGGTTGTTTTATGTCAGCCGCTTGCTCAGCTCGGCTCTGCCGTGAAGGTGAGAGGGCAGTAGACTCCGTGTGGCCCATGACGCCGGGGTCTGTCACGACCCGACGACCGGCGCCAGGGATAGCCCTACTACCACCGGCGACGACAACGGCTCTCCGGCGGCGTCGCTTTGAAACTTAATGCCCCGTGACGGGGCCGCAACTTTTTTTTATTCCACCCTCCTTCCACCCCAATACCCAGCATCATCGCCACCCGAACTTTGCGTGACCCTAACGTTGGGGTAGAGGGGATGTGATGCTGCAGCGACGGAAATGATACGACTAGAAGGAGAGAGTGAAAAGGGAGTGAGAGGGTTGTTTGCGGTCTCCCAAGTCGTCACGGCACTTTGACCGCGAGACGGCCGATGTCGTCAACTCGATGCGCCTTTTGGCACGTGACACGGCTTTCCCACACGACTCAACATTAAGTCAGCCGAGAAATGGAAGTTCTTGAATTGCGTATGAGGGTTAAGGCCCTGCGAGGCATTTTTTTTTCACATCGGTGCAAAAAACTCAAAATGTTTGTTTGTGGGATGCTATTAGAAATTTCAAGACTCAGTAAGAGCTCTCATATGATGCACAATTCTATGCAGGCGTTTTGAAAAATAATGCAGTGTTAATTCGCAAAGAATTACTATGCTGAATTTTTGGTTTATGTTCGTTACAAAATGGATGATAATTCAGTCGCGAAAAATATGGAAAACTATGAGGTTTATTGCTACAAAAATATTAGGTACAAATGATGTTATAGTTATTAAATAAAATTTTAGTTTCTTTAATATGAAAATTATATTACTTATATAAAGTTTTTCAAAATCACTGTAAAAACCCTAGGCGTGGCATTAAGATGAGTCGTTAGCAAGACTTTGTCTGTAAATGAGTTTTTTTTTTCGCGTATGCCCGTATCATCGTAAATAACGGTTTTAGGAATACTGTTTCGGTCCAGGAAAAGTAAATAAACTTTCTTTAATTTGTTGATGCGTTTTGCTTTTTTATACGTTAAGAATACTTCAAAGAGAAATATAACCATGGAAATGCCTAAAAATTTATATTTTTAGGTCTTCAGCATTCATTATCCTTGACATAAAGGAGAAAAGAACGTTATAGCATTTCCGTTGCAGATTTAATATTCGTGGCTTCCGTACAAAAAAAAAAGCAAGTAACATTTAACGAGATGAGACAATTAAGAAATTATTTTATATTTATCGGTTTCGTGCAAAGTGAGATAAAATGACATTTTGTCTCGTCGATAGCGAGGTCATTAGAGAAGACGGCACACAATTTCACAGTCAAAAATTTCCGTAAACTCATGGAAATATTTTCAGATAGGTACTGTGTAGTGGATTTCGTTAACTTTTGTTTACGGAAGTTTGTCCGTATTATCAGTTTACGGTTTATTGACCGTAAATTTCCATATATTTTCATAAATGTGTATCTACCATGCGACAGCATATTTTGTTGAGTGCATTTTATAAATTTGGGAATAAATGTGCACTGTGGTTCCTATAGTTGATATACATGTACACTGGCGCGCAGCGAAGATACGACAACCTAAGAGAAGAGAAGCGAAGCACTTCTGCCTGGTTTTCCACATTCTGCGGCGAAGATAAGAATGCGTAGAAACGAGAAATGCAACCTAGGGCTCGTACGGTGCCTGGCCAAATAGTTCGTCGTAATAAGTGGGCTGCAGTAGAAGCGATGTGGCTTCCCCGGAATACTTCGGCCAGCCCTCCAACAGCGATGAAAAGAAGCAGCGCACTAAAACCACTCGTTTATAGTCGCTTGCCTTCCAGACTATTCACCTAGCACACACATCTTAAAATGTTGTCACTTCTTCTATCGCAGTGATTGGCCACATATGTCATTACAAAGAATTTATCCCCGCTGAAAAAAAAATCGTAACTCTTACCTCTGTTTCGCCTCACTAGGCTGACACCTTGGGATTAATCTCGTGGATTTACTATCTGGTCAATGTGTAACAGTGGTTAGAGTATGTCCGCAGTATTCTTAAAATTTTAGGTACAAATCTCCGTCAAATACGAGGTATTTTTTCAGGCTAATAAGTACTACTTCAAAATCTCGCGATAAGATAACAAAATTGAAATCTTTGTTGTTTTTTAAGGAATGCCAGTAGATTAAGGGATTAAAGAAGTTAAATTTGTGAGGAAACGTAATTGCTCGTTATTTTACGAAAGATTTAATTTGAGAGAAAACTAAGTACCAATGATTTTACGAAAATTTCTGGAAAATTTCTTGCCAGAATTGTTACAGTGTTGACACAATGACATGAACTGGGATAGGAATCGCTTATGGTCCATGCCAAGGAACAATCTAAACCTTCGCCTGGAGTGATTTTGGGAAACAATGGAAAACTTAATCATGATGGCCGGAGTCTGGGAACGAACCTGGGCCCTCCTGAATGCGAGCCCAACATGATATTTTCAGCACCGTGTACGGTATCGTTCAGGATATAAGAAACGTTGTAGAAAACTCTACAAATGTTTTTGTTTCCGATTGCTTGATCGTAAATTGAGTCGAAAAAGAGTTTTTGTGAAGGAAAAAAAAACAGAAACGGATGAGGAAACTCAATCGCCATTGAACAAGAAATGTTTATTTATCACAGTACTTGGCCTTGTAATCTTAAGGGGAAACCCTAGATAAGCTACGTGTGTGTGTAAGGCAGGAGCAGTAAGATTGCCTTTGACTGACATATGTAATGTATTATCGCCTCTCCGCCCACCCAACTGGCGTGCAGTGGTTTACTATTATCCTTTTTCCCAAGGGACTCTAAGCGGTGACCACATTATTTTATCTGTGACCGGCGTAGTTCAAAGTCTAATGCTAGTTTCTATAGTTATGTTTTTGGAATCTGGGTGTTATATTTACAGTTATGGTATAGTCTGGAAAACCCATTTCTGGCCATTTTAAAGGGTCTGTAAATAAGTTTTGAAACTATAGCGAAATAGTTCTAAGTCTGTGTTCTTTTCGTGAATATACAAATATAATGCGCATTAAGTAGTTTCGTCAAAAAAGAATAATCGCAACTCGCTGCAGCGCGTATGTATATATGATCGAAACTGAGGGAGGTGATCCCTCATGAAAAAGTTAGCAGTTTGAACACTTTCAAGACAACTGCATATAAAGAGAAGAATGAGCCCTTGAAAATGGAATTTAAAAAATAGCATTTAATTTAAGTTCCAAAAGACGGTTACGAGTTAAATTACAATACAGTAGGTGATGTTAACTGTTATTGTGATATTTAACCTGTAAAACATTTATCCTTCAATCCATACCCTTCATGAAAATATTGGAGTGGCATAAAATTACTTTGCCGTTAGGTTTTGTGAATAATTCATGTTGTCTATTCGAGTAGTATGTCGTAAAGAACAATGCAGATCCTCTTGTAGCAAGTGCGTAGAATGAACTGTTTACTAGAGAAACGCACGTAACTGATACTGTGGCAATAACGCAATGCCTGGTGTGTAGTTCAAAAGTGGTAATTTCGACAAGAAATTGTCTATTTGCATGAAATTTAAAATAAATCGACTTACAAGTACAAAGAAAAATACAAACATTATAGAAACAGTTTTTTTAAAAGTGTTTTGTTTAATTGTACATGTATAACATTTATGAAAACAGTTACCGCTGTGGCATTGATTGATAACTGGATGGATGACCGCCAGAGAACACCGGCATCGCGTGCCGCTAGTGCTTATTGAAAGATGGTTGAACTATCATAAATGTCTAAATAAGTACAAGGCGGAATATGCTAAATAAATTTTTAAAAATTGAGTTTGAAAATAACAGGATTTTTCTCCAAACAAAAAAAAAATAAAATTTTATAAAAATGCTATAAAACCAAACTTGTTGCCAAATTTATGGAGTCACGACTGCGATTTTTTTTTTTTTTTTTTTTTTTTTT
>PNEQ01013967.1:11574-69366 GCA_003012365.1 Medauroidea extradentata | reverse complement strand
GCTCCAGTGAGTGAGCATTTGAACATTTGACGATGTAGCGCAGGAGTCCGTGAGCGTTTTTACGCATGTCCGCCATTGGCTCGGAGTCCGCAAGGTCACGTTTATTAAACAATGACCCGATCGAAATAATTTCCAAGATGTACATGGCTTAGAATTCTAACCTCTCCTCAGTTGAATCCGCGAAATTTCCGGGGCTCTATTTATTGATATATGCTGCTCGCTGCTCTCTCTCAAGGTCGATACCACACAATTCCAGGAAGATTATTGGACTGTATCCAAACAATTATTTTACCTAATGTTCCTTTACAAAAAGCCTGTATGATTTGAAAACTGTCTCTGTATAGGTGTAATGTTCAACGAAAATTACGACTGACACTTCTGTACTAAAGATCTCATCGAATAAGACCTAGCAATATTTCTCACAAATTCATGTTTTAAATGTGACGTTAAACTGACCTGCACAATGCATTAAAAGAGATGGCGTGGTTGTAACGTAATTATGATTCAACCAAACACACTGAATACTAATAATTCGAGACATGTAAAATTCGCGTTATCATTTGATAGCTGACAAGACTTCGCTTTCCTGTCATAACAGAGCGTAATCTGTGATTCAATTGGCCACGAACTGTTATGTGTTGTCATTTACGTGTGTTACATATTTACAGAGATTGGCCTCTCTACCGGGTGAGCATTCTCCGCGGCAAGTCACGACAATATCGGCCAGCGGAAGACGTCGAACGAGCCTATAGTCACTTGGAGTCTAGTCAGCTGTCAGAAAACAACGTAAATTTGGATGGCTGCACTAATAATCGATGCGAGTCAGTGTTAAATGTTATGAGTAACGTACAGATACGTGCACATTTCGCGTTATCATCAGTAAGCAGGCTGAACTCCAAGATACGGTGTGTTCATCTGACTTGTACTGTTAGCTGACAGTTTGTTTGGTACGCCTTAAGGAATTTTTTTAACCAATTATTAGAGATGATGGTATATCGCGAACATTTCTTTGCTAACATGCCCTTGAAAACACTGGTTTCTTGTGACATGTCTGACACAACGTAGCTGTCTGCCGGCATATGACAGGCATTCGCATTATGTATTAAGCAGCGGGCTTCTTATTGGATGAGTCAAATAAGGCAACAGCTCTATATACAAGTAAGAGCCAGCAGTGGCGGCTCGAGGGATGTTGCCAGGGAAGTGCACAAGTTGCCTAGAACTGTACACTTCTGTGAATGCTCCACCGTATACCAATGACCATGAAATATCTACTGGCTACTTATTGTATTGTGACCAGTCAGTAATAAGCGATACCTACATACCAGCGTGTCAGTGGCTGTTGCGTCAACTAGCGCACAGCAATATATAGTTCTCTGCAACTTGTACACTCCCTGGCTACGAACTAGTTCAGATCGCAGTCTCTTCTCGTTCAAAGTAAACTGGTTTCATGTGTAGTTTCGAACGACATGTCTTGGATGCTTCTCTACTATTGGCTGCTTGGAGTAACGAGCTATGTAACACATATGGCCGCTTTTTGGTCCGACATTCTGCAGCCGTTAAATCAAATTAACTTTTAGGTGTAAAATAATTATATCCACTGTATACACGGCAGCATTTCAGTTAGATGCAGTGTAATATTTAAAAAGTCACGAATTTAGAGTGTGTCCGTGATAATTGTTAAATATGGTACATTTCAGGTTCTAAGTTTGTTGAGGTTAGAAAGTGCATTGAGTTTATTCTGTTAGTCGTACAACCTCGCAAACGTACTTAGCTTCAAACATGATCAAACGTAGCTGTATTTAACGGTTCAAGTTTAAGACCTCTAGTGTGACTGGCCTTAGTCTATACAATGAGCAGAGATATGACGCTAAACCAGACTTTTGGACCTTCCCTATGAACTCAGGAGTCATTGCACCACTGGCCGGACAAATGTAAGCCAACAAACCTGACTGCGACTAATAGAAATCCGTAGTGCAGGAACACGCCTTTGACGAACATTAACACTGATGAATAACTGCTTTATCGTAAAACGTCAAACGTTGTCAATGCACGGACTTTAAATATCTTTGGCTGCTGGTACCTATACCATTTAATACACAGACAGCCTTTTCATAAATTTTTTTATAAATTTCTGTAAAAGTGGGAAAGAAAATTTATTTATGAGTTCAAATTCATGAATTTGAATTATAAAAATAAAACTTTCCTTTCCTCACTCTAGTTCAACCTTTGCCGCAGACGTTCAAGTCTCCCGTGCATCAACTCCGACACCCGGAAAAATCATTGCCTACACACAGTAACCCATCGCTTTATTTATGGCCAGCACGACTCTGCTGATAGTTTGTTCACGTTAATGCGAGCACTTTTTAAGACCGTACTTAATTTTTGCTTTCAGTAAGTTGCTACCTTTCCACCACGAATCAACATAAATATTGCAGCGTGAGTGTTAACATCTTATTGCTCCTAAAACGTTACACCACACATTTTAATGAAGGTTAAGTTTGTAATGTGTAATGGGAGGGCCTTAAAACGTGCTCGCTTGACCGTGAATTGCCTCCAGTATTTTCCACTAAATCTCTGTAGCATCAAAATGGGACCCTTTAAGTCCATGTGGAGCAGATTAAGCTGTTTTGGCAGTCCATCAAATTGTTTGTGTTTTTGTGAGTGCTTATAGCTCATGCTTTTGAGGTGCTACTGTTTTTACGATAGTAATTATTGTAAGCTTTAACACTGTCTCGCAGTTTTGTTTAAAATGGTTTTGCTGCGATTGATCTTATTTTAAGTAAGAAATTATATGATTTCGACTAAAAAGTCGATTAACCATGTTTTGGTTAATTACATAATTAGCTAAATCTATAGTATTTACTGCCTTGAAAAACTCATCCAACATGGAGAAGACGATTTTAAACAAAACTACCAGGCAGATTTTTAATATCTACTCTCGTTGAGGCGAAAAAAATTAATATCGCTAAAAAAAGCAAAGAAGTAGAGAGCATGGCTTTAAAAAGGGTTCACAGACCTCATTCCTCTAAACGTCTTGGAGAATGTTTCACAAGCCTCTTGGTAACGGTAATAGGAACCACACCTCCGGACCAATTCGCCGCTGTGGCTGATTACAAGTGAGATAAGCGCCCCGCCAAGGAAAGCAATGCGAGGAGCAGGCAATGACGAGGCACGCTCTTCAGCTTCCACAAATATGGTTCAAAGTAGATGGAACACTGTATCAGTAGATTGCACTCTTTTGGTGTTCTTCTTATCGTTCCTGTTACTACAAATATTGTTCCCGCGGCAAATTGCTCGACTTAGTAAAGTGAACAAATTTCAATCACTGTATATTTTCCCTTACAACCAGTTTGTATCGTGACAACCGCGGTGTATATATTTGCTAATACTCAATGTGTGTGTATTTTCCAGCGTTTTTTACTCGTTTTCTTGTCTGTCCTGTACAAATGTTTCAATTGATTTTAAACTAACTCCCTGATGAGCTAGAGAGTTGAAACTTTAATCATAGCTCAGAACTGGGTGACAAGCAGTACTAACGCACTTTCTTGTCGTCTATTTGCCTGTTTGGTAAAAGTGTTTGGTTGTTTAAAATCGACAGCGAAATTTCACACACACACAAGACTAAAGACGTAGAAATTAACATTTAATATTTCTTTATATACCGCGTTTTTAAAAGGGTCTAAAAAGTATGAAGTCTCCTGTGAAAATAATTGTGAGATTTATAACAAAAAAACGTGGTACGCTAGCATTAAGTAATTGTAAAGCGTGTAAGGCGAGTTGAGTGTGTTGCGTGCCTTTAACAATGAGCTATTAAGAGCCGACGAGGGTGAAGTGAGGTTAAGGGACAACATAACATCCATACCCTAGCCGTGGTTCGAACCCAGTACCTCTCGCATCGTAGACCGGTGCCTAACCAACTACACTACGGAGGCCGGATAGTAGCCCTTGTAGAGAAAACTCACACAATTGTTCATATAATTTGCAGTGCAATAAAACTGTTAGTGGCTTAGGTGAAATATCCATGCATCAACTACCTATTGCATGCCCCACACGTATTTTTTTTCATTTTGAATATTACAAATATTTTAATACTAAAGATTGTTTTATACATTTCAGTACGTTTTAAAACACGGTATATTTTTAAAATAATATTTAAATACAATTTTTCTTACAGCCAGTTTGTATCTTTTCGCCATTATGAAATATAATTTTCTTAGCAATGCAAGTACCAAACACAGAGTATTGATTTGTTCAAGATCAAAATTTAACACCAAAAGTCCACAACAACCTGTGTAATTTTATATAAACTTCTGACAGTAAAAGGGCTGACTTGAATGATTTGCCTGATTTGCTCGGCTTGAATACATAACATTATTAATCGTAGCTTCATGCCAATAGACAAAAATCACAAATTCTCTGGATAATAACTCATATAGAATGTTACTAATCTGAGTGTCTTGTGATGTGCACGCTAGCAAAACTTCGAAGTGTCAACACACATGGCCACGGTTTATTGATTGCACGAAGTTTTGCGACAAAGGCTGAGCTTTGTATTAGGAAATGTTCTGTTGACTCAGCTTTGTAATATAGTATTTTTATACTAATAAAACGTCACTGCCAGGAATAGTACAGGTCTATTATTTAGTATATCTGTACTACTGTTGGTAATTACAGATTCCTGGCCCACATGATTCAAGTCGTAGCAACAAGCGGAATGTACGTCAGTGTTACGTTTTAAAACGTAAATTCGTCCCTGCTATTTAGATGTAAACTGCTAAATTATCAACGCCGCGTTAAGATTTTATTGGCTGCTGTTTTATTCAGATTGTTCCTAAAATAAAGGTATAAGCGTTGTGAGAGAATTGACATGTGAGGGAAGAATCTGTCTTTGCAAATCAATATTTCAAATCGTATAAACTTAAAATAATAACATACACGTAAGATAATAAACGTAATAATATCGAGCTAACCCCTACAGCGAGGTGTAACACCCAGAGAGGCAGCCTTTCAACCTGCGAGCCCGTATTCATCCGCTGTTCCCTGGGAGATGACATTGAATGATACCCTGCAATGACGCAAGGTTAGGATTCAAGGGCGGGTGAAACGGGAGTACCCCGAGGAAACTACATCTGCTAACGGCAGTATCTGCCAAGCTAGAAAGTTGAGCAATATTATTTTTCTTTAAATAAGACCTCAATACTTCGAGTGCTAAAATTCTCTGCATTTATGCATAACTTACCTATCTTGCAGGGAACCATGTGCACTATTACTAGTGAATTTCTCACCCCCATTTTCCCCCTATTTTTCTCCCTCTCTAAACTGTTCACTTGAGTGTGCTACTTCAAGGTAACATACTTCGTACATTAACGTATGAAAATTAAGATTTTAAAATTAGCAGAAATAACACAGATTTGCTCACACATTAGAATGGTAATAACATGTTTTTTCTCAGTGTAAGCGAGGCAAGAACGAACCGCACAACTGGGTGTCGGGCCTTACTGAAAGAAGCATATTTATTTATCTTTTGTCTTACGTCGATGTTGATATTTTCAGTTCAAACTATTAAATAATTACTGTACTAAATAGTATAATATGTTATATTCCATTTTGCGAACATCGGACAATCCTGTATAAAATTAATGTTAAACGTTCTAACTGAAGCAAGACAGTTCATTTGTTTTGTTTTCAGTATGCGTATAACTTCGGCAACTGGTAGTTTTAAATTAATTCCACAAATTTTAACGTAGTCGCTCCCATATTCTAAGAAATAAATTGTGTTCCATCTACGATTTTCTGCCATATAATTACATTTCTTCTTCCTTATTTATCAAGTGTGACACGTGAATGCGATGGTATGGTTCTTTGACAGTGTAACTTGTTACTCAAACACCAATGCGAGTAGGTTTTCTCATATCCGTTCACGTCAAATAAAATATATGTTTTTAATATGAATACGGTCAGGTGCACAGTATGAAGATCGCAATGAACAATTCCACAGTCGTCAGTAATTAATGTTGTTTAAACATTATCGACTTTTCACTTCCAGAATTGGAAACGTTATATTTGTTAAGAGCAGGAGATTTTGCTTATAACTTGGTCGGTTTACATATCTATATTGGTATAAAATATGCATTCATTATGTTTTACCAGTTGAATTTATTTTGCGGTTAACACAGTTCTTTACAAATCTCCAGTCAAGTCTTGAATGTTAACTAGCAATAACAATTTTGCAAACAAACAAATCTATTTCGTTGATGTCGCATATACTTCAAAATTGGCCGTGACATCCACTACGGAACTTGTGTAAATGCAAATTACGTTACTGTTGGCATCATATGCCCTTTCCTGTATGTGATTTATGCCTCGCGTTGTAGGATCTAAATGCTTTTTGAATTCGGGAATATCACAGAGTTACTCAGGCGTATTTCATTCATTTAAATTATTCAGTACTGAAATTATTAATTTTGTAAACAAAACTAGTGGTATTTGTTTGACTTTTTCCAGATATGCGTGACTTAAACTAAGGACTGCAGCCAGCTCAGACCAGCAAAAGGCACGCTAAGCTCTAATAATCTGTGTTTTTAATGTACGTGGCTTACACGTTTTAACCTGGTTATTGTGCCATAAATTACAACACCTCTATGAAGTCGCTCGTTGCATGCTATGCGACCCTTAGTCTGCACGCTAGTTCTGTAACTTGTAAACAGAGGCAAAGAGACGTTTCTGGCACACGCCAATTAGATGAGTAATTACAGAGACCTGTGAGTCCAGCCGACTCATCACGGGGAAAATGTACTGTTTCTCGTTTTAGAATACAGGGAAGCTATAAAAACATGGACAAGGTGCAATTAAAGTTTTGCTCAAAAATTCATACCATACATCATCCCAAATAAACTAAAAAAAAAAAAAAAAAAAAAAAAAAAAAAAAAAAAAAAAAAAAAAAAAAAAAAAAAAAAAAAAAAAAAAAAAAAAAAAAAAAAAACAACACTGGAAAATCGTGAAGATATTTAAGTAAACGTAGTCTTAGTCTTCAATAAACTGTATAATCTTCATCCTACTATTAATAGAAGTGTAATTTATGATGCGTGCGAACAGTTACGGACGTTCAAGAGGGAAAAAATCATAATTGTTATATTTGGATGCAATATTTTTAGTTTTGAAGACGTTACTTGGAAGTTCATTATCTTACAAAATAATTTACCTCGTCCAGTTTTCCCAGTGTTACAAAATTAATATTTTGTAAGTCGTTAATATATTTTGGGGGTTCATAAGTTATTATTAGTTTGGGAGGGTTTCACTCAGATGGTAGCTACACTGTGGGTTTACTTAGATGTTATTTAGGGTTAAATGACTTTAAGACATATATGGTTAAACGGACATTTACTATACTACAATGGCAGGTACTCTGAATACAAGATATGTTACATTGTGTTCTATTTAATTAGGAGGGGAGCGCAATATTACTGATTATTAAAGTATTATATTAAGTTGAGAGTTGCTGCCACATAACTAGATATGACGACCTTACCGAAGATGAATTGATGAGGAGACGGCATCGACGGATGAGCACGCACCCGCCGGGGCTCGATCCCGAGTCCCCGGCGGAGAACAGCACTGCTGATGATCTGATGAGTGCTGGTGGACGACCGCTCGACGACAGACGACAGATGTCTTTACTCTCATGCAACCCCCGAAAACCAATCAACATAATGGCACAAAATAATTCACAGTTAAAGTTCATGTCATGTGCTAGGGCTTGAAGCACATACAAACTCAATACAATTTTTTTTGTATTAAAAAGAATTTCTAAAAGTAGCGAAAAAAATCCTATTTTCAAAAATGTTTTTAAAATAACATTTTTTTTAAATTAATTTTTATTTTGCATTAAGCTGTAGCCTGTGACACGTTGTTTCACAGTAAATAATTTCGTTTCATTGTATGATACTATTTTATACAAATACAAAATTATAATTTTTCATCTCTTTAAAGCCCTTGAAGGACGAATGAACCCCGTACTAACTGGGTCTACGGAAGAGAGAAATAGAGCTTGAAATAACCGATAGGGATTGTCAATATAGAAACTAAACCCTCAGTGTTATACACAACACACGCGAGCTTAGCAACCAGGCAGATTTTCCAGTGTCTCTAACCATTTATGTTAAAATTTGAGATCGGTTAAATGTATCCAACAGATGTATTAGTCTCACGATAGCATTCATATGAATGTGTGAAATAAGTGGCGGAAAGATCGAAAGATCCTGAATTGAAAAATTTGGTAGGGACCTAAAAAGTAAAAAGGGCTGACTTTATCGTGAACCTACAGTCAGTTTGGAAAACTACTTTGTTTTGTTTCGTCTCATCCTTTGTGTCGTTTGTTGTTTTTTTCTGTTTGTGGCCGACATATTTGTGTTTTGTTTCGTCTCATCGTTGTGTCGTTTGCTGTATTTCTGTTTGTGTTTTTGTTTCGTCTCATCGTTGTGTCGCACGTTAACTTAGGTTTCTTTTTTTATTTTTTGTTAATTCTTTCATTTTCTGTTTTGTCCCTTGTTTTATTTGACCAGATTCCAGTTTTGGAATTTTATGTTGTGTATGTATTCTGATGACTAAAGCATACTCTGCTTATTTCTGTTTTCTTGTCTTAGTGGCGTATCAGAAGCGTAATTCTGATTGGCATATTCAGATAAGCGACTTCTCTGTACAAATTCACGTTATCCAATAGCAGCGAAACAGCTCTGCAAATGTGTACGTAAGACCCTGAAACAAGATGTTACAAAGTTGTTTTCGGCAAAAAAAAAAAAGTAATGACTCCTAGTGTGGTCCAGAATTACAAAAAATATGTGCAAATATTAGTATAGTCGTATTTTGCTATGTCATAGGAGACAAAGATGGCCGAACGGCTGCCGACCCCCCGTAGCTCAGTTGGTTGAGCGACCGACTTAGATACGAGGGGTTATGGGTTGGATTCCCAGGTCTGGATGGGTGTAAAATGTGTGTTTGTCCGTTAGAGTCATTTCAATTGTAAGAGTCACCAACAACTGTCACAACTAGGGAATTGTCAACTAATAAAAAAAAGCGGTAAAGGGGGGATGTTTGGTTCGTTGGCGATGTTGCGACCTCGCCAAGGAGCCTAACGTTAAAAAAAACGGACAGACCATTCGCCTCCCACCAAGACGATCCGGGTTCGATTCCCGGCGGGGTCGACCCCTGGCTTTTAACATGTGGTGATCGTGCCTGGCGGGTTTTCTCGGGGATCTCCCGCTTCCCCCGCCCTTTCATTCCGGCGCTGCTCCATTATCACCTCCATATCACCCCTCACCAGCTCTGAATATCTCGATGTTGAGGGTTGGCCAGAATCTCTCACTCACTGCAAAGTCAGGGGAAGTAAGTGTTGATATACAACTTTTTATTAGTTCCGTGAATCAACCAGAATTGGCTTTCACATTAATTGCATTCTCGCTAATACAATCACCCGCCCGTAGGATCTAAATCGCAGATTTCAATCACTTAACTGCTGTTCGCAGAAATACGGGCAACGCGCTGCTACCGACAAGCGAATCAATAGAGAACGCTAAGTGTCAGTGGTTGTTTCACCGACAATCAAGAGTTATCGCCGTTAAATCAGTTAAATTCTGTCGCTTCAAAGATTTCTGCATGCATACGCGTCCACTAAAGCAGTTTCAACTTGTAACTAGTCAAATGTCACGTACTCTGAGCAGCTCTTGTTTAGTTTAGCTATCCTCACGCTAACACATTTACGGGAATATCTGGTACAGAATTTACACTGACAACAGGTATGTCTGTTTGTGAAATAAATGCTTTCATTGGAAACATGCAACTGAATATATTGTATAATTTATAAACGTCACGAATTGGATACATTTGTGGTTAGTTTCCTCCATTCCCTTTCTTCTATTGTGGCGTCAAAATTATTGCAGGGCATTGTATACTTCAAATATAAACAATTACGTGTGTTTTTTATTTTTTTAATAGTTAAGTATACATTAAAGAGTTTCAGGTTCATCGAGTTTAAAATATCACGCTAGTTATGTTTAAGCAGATAAAAAAATATAAAATTTGACAATTCATGCTAAGTTATGTTCCAGAGATTTGATTCTGTTTCAAATTTTGACGTTAGTACTGGTTTTGGTTAGCTAAATAATTAATATGGGGTTCAATGTGGCAGCTAAATGGATTGCATTGTAATTAGCAGCTGCATTTTAAAAATTTTGTAATATTTTCTACCCACGTTTGAAAAGGCTACTTTTTTCAACTCATGTTTAGTGCGAAGAATAAAAAAATATATATACATGCATTTCTTTCATTTGGGGCAAGTTATACACTCACTTTTTTACTAATGATGTTTTAAACAAGGGGCAAACCAATTGAAGTCTCAGTTTACAGGTTGTTTCAAACGTTAGTGAACGAATTAGTTTTACTGAGGGCACAGTATTATTTTATTTTGAATTTTTTGTGGGAGCACATAAGTCTGTTTCTAATGCATTCGAATATGCCGTACTTTTGTACGTGTAATTATTTGTTTTACGTTAGTGGACCCTATTTTACTGTAATAAAAATTTCCATTAATCGTTACATTATACGTTAAGACCCAAAACAAGTACAGATTCGTTAAAATCTACACAGTAAAAAAATTCGTGACATTGTAGTTACTACAAAAATTTCTTTTGTTAAAAATGTCTTAAGTAAAAAATAGCTTATAAAGAAAAGCTCTTCAGTGCTGGTATTCACGAATATTACTTATGTCTCTTTCGTGAAACTAAAACCACTTTTGAACACATCTCCTGCTGGTGATATTCGATGAAAGGAAGCCAATGTTCATCTCGTCTCTTGCTACCACTGCTCTTTCAATGGCCGTAATACCGCTGTATCTTTATTACCCTTCGTTGTTGTCAGAACGTGATAATAGAGGAAAATGAGAGTGCACTCCGGCAAATCATATTTCGCTTTGTGTGTGATTCAGATCATTCTCATCTAACAAACCCTCAGAAGCACCATTATAACCAACTGTAACTGCAGATTGAAAGCGTACACGAATTACTCTGATTTTATTCATAGTTTCCGTTAGTAAGACAAGAGCATTTAAAACCCGATGTGTTTGTAATTATGTATGCTTGTATATATAATTTGTTGACAAATTGCTTGTCAGTATTTAAAAAAAAATGCACTCATCTAGATGATAAAACAAATGTTATACGGACATGGGTCCGAAAAAGCACCGTTTCTGCTCTACAGTTCGCAATACATGACGTACGATTCATAGCGCGAGCTGGCTCAAGTTGCTTTGGAATGGCATTAGGCAGTCCTGCCATTGTACATTACTCCGTTATGTAACTAACCCATATTTCTGTAGGAATAACTGTGAAAACTGATAGAAACGTGTGAAAATATATCGTCGGCACATCAGTCTGTTGCGAACTGTAATGCTGAAACTGTGTGTTTCGGACCCATGTACGTACATATAGCAGTTTTTGTTCCTCTACTTGTGTGAATTGTTTCCCCAGAATATTGACATGGAATTTTGCAACATTCTGTATATTATACTATTAAACTAGTAATAAGCATAAGTCTGTACATGTGTATGTTCATACACAGCGTTTGTCAAGACGCAGTGTACACATTTTGTGTGGCAATAGTTTACTACATCCGATATGAAATTTTTTATTTGGTCCGTCAAGGAAATTTTGTGGGATAAGTGTTACCCTGAAACTTGACATTAAAGTTATGTGTCTTTAAGTAAAATAAATACTTGACCTTTCGTTCCTATGGTGCTGTTCAGAGTCTAATTACTTAATATGAAGTAGTTTTTGATTTTATACACACCCCTTCATAGTCGATTTTTAGGGAGACCATGACCCCACTGTACTCATTTTACGAACAATTAAAAAACGACTTGAACATAATTTTACTTACCTGCTATCATTTTACAAAATTAATTATTCCTTCCTGAAAATTTCTGTTTGTATTTTCTAAACGAGCGCAGATATTCTGGTGGATGATATAAAATTACCGCTAGTTGTAGTTTTGTTTTTATAAAATAGACTTTAAGCGAAGTTTCATGTTCATATTTCTGGAGAAAAATAGCACGTTTAAGGCAATTCATTACTGTTTTTCATTATATATATTTTTTTTTTCAAAATTCTTTAAAATACTCTAACGTAATTACATAATTGTTCAAACGACTCCCATTTTTAACATTTAACTACCTCATTTCTTCCTAAAATAAATTGGTATGCTTCGAATGTAGTTTAGCGTGTTGTTTATAGCGTAGCTATGCATTACGACCTAGTAATGTTGCATAAAGACACTCGCACAGAGACATTTTCTATCATGCTCAAAAATATCTACACTTATTTTTTTTTTATTTTATGTGTGTATAATATATATATACATACACACACACACGTTTATCTGTGTTAAACTTACACTTTAGAGAGCAACATACAAATTAGTTACAACACAGCTTAATTTAAAAACACTTTCTCACTCATTTTATGGCCGCTGCTTTAAACATGAATGCCGGACAAAACGGATAAGATATACGCAGAAAAAATCAACACAACCGGCCGCTTGGCTGTAAATGTTCTAATGAGTTCCGGAAATGGGCCGTTTGTTCGCGGAGCTTCATTTGGAAACACCGAAATGCTATCCGTCTCCATGAACCCGACTAAATTTCTCGTTACTTTGCGTAATCTCGTATCTCGTGCGCAATATAGCCTACCATGTGCACGTTACATACATCGGTGTGAAATACAGATAATATGTTTTCTTTACGGGTTAGTTGTGCAAATAAGTTAAACTTATCTGCAAGCCTGTCAAAAATAAATCGATACAAACCCATTGTTAACATCTCAGCGGTTGAAGTTATTTACGATAGCCTGTAAGTTTCCGTACGAGAGGGTCTATGCGGTCTCGCTCTACAGGATTTTGTAAAATTGCATGTCAATATTATTGTAAAACTATACTCACATTTACAGAGGAACATAAAAGGTTATACGAACATGGGTCCGAAAACGCAGCACCATTTCTGCACTACAGATCTAAAGGGCATGTTCGTGATTTTTTTTTTCAGACTGGTGACAATAACTAAAATATTTTTTTAACCAAAAGCTTTGAAAAAATTTGAGTCAATGTGCAGTGACACGATGCACAATACTGTGAATGCGTTTTTTAAAAATAATGTACCATTCGTCAGTGAAAAATTTTTTTTTGCTTAATTTTTGCTATTTTCACGACAAAAAACGTGGTACTTTGGGTGATGAAATCTAAAAAACAGTTCAGTCCATTCCTACAAAAAAAATTCAGCTATAAATTATAACATATAAGTGTTAAAAACTATTCAGCAAAATTTTGATACAAGTATTAGGTAGCAATAAAAAAAATATTTTCGAAATCACTGCAAAACTCGGTAACAAGGTCTTAATACATGATGTGAGGTTGATAGCGCGAGCTGGATCATGATGCTATGGAATGTCATTACAGCAGTTCTCATAGTGTACACTACTGCGCTATGTATTGCTAACTGTAATGCATTAACGGTTCGTTTTCGGATCTATGTCCATATACGTTATTTTTTGTTCTTCTAAATGTTAGGATTTTTTCCCAAAATATTTGCATGCAATTTGACAACAACCTGTATAAGGCAACAAGAGCAGCGTAATATTATTTTTTTTTAATTTAACACATCTAAGCTAGGAATGTAGTTATGGTAAAATAATTTTCCATACGTAAATTGTTGTGTTTGCATATATATTTCATAAAACAGTTAAATGTGACTGGATTAAGATTTTTGAACATACTCCACGACGGTGTAGATGTTTGTCAAAGGAAACTAGAGAAAGTAAAAAACATAGAGATGCAGAGTATGCTTTAGTCAACGGGCTACGTACACAACATAAAACTCCATAAATATAATCGGGCAAAATACACCAAGGACGAACATGAAGAAAATAAAATAAAAATAATAACCCAGACAATACCAAGGCAGGCAGTGTTTGTTTTTGTTATGAGCTGTAACGATGATTTTTTATTTTTAAGTCTGTGCTTGCAATAAAAAATACCACAACTACCATTACAAATAAGATTTCTAATAACTAATTTTAACAATAACATACTTTTTGTTACCACTACTCTGACTTTAAAACATAAATGTTATTTGCGGTGAAGTATTTTTGCAGTGGTTAATATTTAAACAAACATATTGTTGTGGCAAATAAGTTTATCTAACGCGAGTTGAGTTCCATCGCAATCTCAGGTACAGCTATTAGGGCAATTATGAAATTATAAAACTGAATTGTTTAATTTCTGCGACAATATTCGGATTTTACGCTCCGTTCATTACTTATTTGTTCTTTTGTCTCAGTGAGAATATTAATGGCTTGAACCAAGCGTAATGTTTACAAAGTTCTTACAATACGGCTTAACCTGTTCACTGGTTTGAGTCCACCAGAACGGACGCAGTGACAAAGTAAACGCTATTGTTTACATTAAATCCTCTGTTATTGACACTCCGTCTGTTGTCGTGTCACTTTTGCTGATGCGTCACAGTAATTTGATAATCCCTTTAACGAACAACGTCACATGAGAACACGCTGGAATATAATGGAACTGAAATAGCCGTACGTTATTATTGTCGACTGCAAAATTTTCAATTTTCCTTACGTATGTGCCTATGTATATAGGCACATACGGGATTTGTGTAAGCCATGTAATTTATTTTTAAAGTTGTAATGCAGTGCACATTTAATTTATCGTCGCCAATTAAAACGAATAATGGGTTTTTGTTTAATTTTGAGAAATTAATTTGTTTGGATTAAACTTCGTAAAACATATATTTTAATGGCAAATACAAAAAGGAAAGTGTTAAATTACTATAGTCCTTTCTTATAGAAAACTAGGAGCTTAATACTAGTAATGCCGTGAGTTATATAGAATCTAATAAGAAATGGTTTCCCTGCAGAGATTGTGGAATAACTATTATACATTTGCGTCACAAAATAAAAAAAAGTTCGTTACAAAATATCTTAACGCTCTAGGCAACTGCCGATAGGTCAAGTCAGTAATGCAAGTAGACGAAGTCATGTCACAGTTATTGGTTTTATTCTCTTCAATAAATTGAATACATGACAGAAAACACGTGTCCTGTAGAGGGTGTTCTAGAAGTTTACGTGAACTTCTAAATTCCTCACAGAAGCCTTACTAACACAGCTGCATCTGTCATGTTGCTGTCGGGACATGTAACTACAAGCAGACAACCACACGCAGTTTAACCAGTTTTATGTTTTTAATGCACCAATGCTCTTAAGAGTGACTAGAATTGCGTTCTTAAGAAAGCAAAGGACATAAATTTACCCTGAACATGTAATATAAAATATACAACTACTTGAAATTTAATATAGATTAATCGTAAGAGCAAACCTGGGAAAATGCTTGTGCAGACATCGTGTGGAAATATTTTGCCAGAGTGGTTCGTTTCTGGTGACATATCCGTCACGCTGAATTTCTGTACTTCTTATTCGTCACGAGAGGCTAAGGCAAAGAAATTAGTAGTGCTTGTCAATATTTTTCGTTCAGTGTTCAAAAAAATATGTTATATAAATTCACTATTGTATGGTTTTTTAGTACCGACTAAAATATCCCGAGAAAAATTCTTGTAGAAAAATTTGGCATCACAAATGGCACTAGTTACTTTCAAACGGGTATTCACTAAAAAAATTTGCCAGTAAATCCGTTACAATGTACTGTTACTGCGTGCTCAAAACTAGTATGAAAAACAACGATTTACGATTTCTCCAAACAATCGCTTTGCTTGAAGGGCCATAATGAAGTTTAGCGAAGGTGTGACATAAATTTAAGCAAACTTATTGTGTTGAGAGTCGTTTAGAAATCCTTCCACACTTACAAGAGAAAATAACTCGAGAGCAGTCTTTGCAAAGTCCACAAACAAATATTATGCTTGCATAACAAATTCCTTGAGCGTATAGTGTCTGCATTTTGCTAAAAAATACGTACGAGCTCACAAACTAGTAAAATTTTCATAATGATTCTTCCTGTTTTGTTTTTCATACGAGCTGTGATTTCCTCAGTGTTTTCCGGCATTTCATTCACGAATGCATTCACTAGCTCCTCCCTGGAGGGCAAAGTCAATTATGCAATTTGTTAGGTTATTCATAATATCTTATAACTATATTCAAGTATACTTATTGGATAATACATGATAGACTTTAATATTTCGTTAACAATTTTTGTAACGTTAGGCACATTAAAAAATACGCACTCTTGAAGTTATTCAACAACTCCAGGAAAGCAGACCTTTTTAAAAAATGTATATGCCCATATCTGTAGTTTCCAGTGTAAAACTTGTGTGTGGGATGTCTGCCTGTTTTGAAAATCAAATATGTTCGGACGTTTCGAGCTACGCTGATTTATCTATTGGCCGAATAAAAACACATAATTTTGAAATTCTCTTCCTTTTCTTCCTCATGGTAGAACCCGTTGCCTCGGACAAGTTTCAGGAATGTTCTTTCTTCATATTTTTCAAAACTTTTCGTTAATAAAATGTTTATGCCACCTCCTTGTTTTATTGTTTGACATCTCGGTCGTACTTTTCTTGCTCTTATCTGTTCATTTTTTTACTGTTATAGTCTTCTGCATACAGTTGCGTTTCAAGATATCCGCCATTCAGTTCAACTGATTTCCATAGCTTTGTGCG
The DNA here is from genome assembly GCA_003012365.1 of Medauroidea extradentata. NCBI lineage: Eukaryota > Metazoa > Arthropoda > Insecta > Phasmatodea > Phasmatidae > Medauroidea > Medauroidea extradentata. Next base: position 52,640 of record PNEQ01013967.1, on the reverse strand, counting down.
ATACGTTATTGCTGGTTTCTGAAGTAAACAAAACCATACATTTTGACGTGTCTAGACGAAATAAACACATTTTCACGAACTCCATTTGTATTGTTTCTATCTATCATTGAGTATGTACTGTACGGGTCTCAAAAAAATTATAATTACATCAAAATTTGGCAGTTTTAAATTCAATTTGAACAATTCACATGCACGCGTGATGAGTTAGTCACATATTCAATCAGATAAAGAAAAGGCAGTTTTGATATTGTATATCTCAATCGTGTTTTATACACTAGAGGTTGAGAAAAATTGCATTTATTCGGAGAACCCACTCAAAAGCCTTTGAATCATATTTCCTTGTACGAAAGCAAAATAGCATTCCATAATGGCAGCAGTTGTTTGTATCCATGGGAATAGGATCGATTTTACGATTTCGTGTAGTAACTATTATTAAGTAGTCAAGCTTATTGAAGCCATAACTAGTTAGATTTTAACCAATGTTTATCTTGGATGAGATTTCATCCATCCAACAATAACGAAATGCTAGTTGTGCTATATACCCAGGCTCAGCTACAGCAAATACTGTTAGAAGTTATACCTAAAAATAAGTAGCACAGGATAAGCTGGAGTTTCAGCTCTGCTGTCTAAACTTTCCGCTCAGTGACAGAATTTTAACAATTACAATACACATCCGATAAAGTATTTTATGACGGTATCATCGTTTCACTAATATGATGGGTAAGCATTAAGGTAGTAAACATAAAATTTATGTACAGGTATACCATCTGTAAATTATGCGATTTTACGTTATTAATTTAATTTCAAGTGCGTATTTTAGTACATATTTGTACTGATATTTAGATACGTGTTATTTAAAGCTTGTAAACAACATTAGAAATGTATATTATTTTATATTGAGATAAGTTTTCCTGTAGGCTATGTTTATTATTTTGTTTGCAGCTTCGAAGATGCACGATTTCGTGTAACAATAAGATACCTGGTAGTTCTCGGTTCCCGCGGTCGTGTGACATATTCTCATCTGCGACAAACAGTAAACAGTTTGCCAATAGTGTTACCAATTGGTACGAAACTCCACGAAATACGTATTATTAGAAACCAAGCGTGTGTTGAAAATTGCGATCACATTCTTGCGTGAATTTTCGATGACAACGAACTAATGTAATAATTATTGAATTATAATCATTTTGTTGAATAAGGAATACTATTGTTATTCTGAATATTGGTTTATTGCTGTGAGCACTTCTTTAGGGTGTTCTTTGGACTTACAAGTGTTGATACACTATTTTTTATAAACTTTCAAATTATAAATTTTAACGACTTGCTTTGTTTTCAATATAATTTATTTCTGTTTAACCGTCCACCATTCTTAAAGGACAAATCAATCTTATTGTGCGTGTTAAGATAAAAAAAAGTATAGTTAAAATATGCAAAGTTTAATGCTACCTAGAAAGAATGGTGTGATGTAAAATCAATTTGTTTACACGACGTGTGTTTTGAACTTTGGGTTCTAAGTTAAAGTATCGTTTAAAATATGCCAAGTGGAAAACTGCATTGAAAGAGTGGTGTGACGTGAGACATTTTGCGTATATGACGTGTATTTTGAACTTCGGGTTTTTAGTTAAAAGTATTGTTTAAAATGTACCAAGTGTAATACTGCCTTGAAAGTGTGGTGTGACGTAAAAACATTTATTCTCGCATGACGTTTATTTAAATATTCGAGGCAGTGAATTCGTGGACCGTGACTCTGGCAACACTGTAAAAAAAATTAATTGTAAATTTACCACTCCTATGTAAAGTGATGTTATGATAGTACGTGTAGTAAAATTGTTTCCAATTCATCATTTTAGTCTTCCTATACATTTTTAGAAAACAATAATCCGTAAACCTTTTCAACCAACTTTGAATACAAACAATTCTAAACGCATGCTCTATTTACAATCTGTAGTTTTGCAACTATTCCATGCTGTGGATTTGTTAAGAACTTCCACTACCGTTCTAGAGATTTTTTTTACAAGGAACAGTAGAAGACAGCGTTCCACGAGCCTGAACTGTGTGCAGGTGTCGTCAAACATGCCCGTAGGGAAGCGATAAAAACTAACGAGAAGATAATAGTTTTAGACGTTTTTGTTTTATCTTTATCGATCGTCAACTTCATCCGATTTCGGCTGTAAAACATGTATCGAGACTGTTAGCTGAGGTAACAGGCATGGTAGCGAGCGAAGAGTATTATCTTCGCGCGAAAGGATCACAGGGAAACGAGGAAACTTTCAACAAAAAAAAAATTAACGGAAAAGAGAATGCGGTAACTTTTATCGATAGGTGCAGGAATTTGATGAAATATGCTTTGCGTAACAAAAGAAAATACTATTTTTTCACTTAACGCTTTACGCAATTGTGTGGCTTCTAATCATAATAAAATCCTTTCAGTAATATTCGGTTCATATTAGACTAAATCTAAGGTTCTGTGCCTTTTGCAAGGGTACATTTACTCTACAAGGTTTACTTTAGTTATTTGAATCAACTGCTGACAATGGCGTGACTTTAGTAATAACGTCGATATAAATAATTTTCACAGTCACAGTATATATTGGTCAATAGAAGACGATTGATATTATTTCAACTATCAGGTCGTGCGTCTTTGGCAAAGTGAATAAAATTATAAGTTAAAAAATAACATTAATATTCAGGTCATAGGTAAAATGAGCACTTGCATTAAGTCTATACTCATAAATTTTAACCTATAGCATCACGTTGCCCTAGCTTCAGCAGTAACAAATGGAATACGTTCGTTGTGGAGTTATCTCGCTGAGCTTGATTAAATCAGGATAAAAATAAAACTGAAGACAGTATACGTGTAAACATTCGTATTTTTGTTATTGTATTCCTACTGTTCCAGTGTCGATATAAAGTCAACAATATTAATTTATCTGAAAACCAACTTTTGCTTTGAAGACGCGCTAAAAAAAACTTTTTGTCTGGTCCTCTTGAGAACTAGTTGAAAAGTTTTGAGTGTGTTTCAATATTATAAAGAAGATTTGTTATACATTTACATGCAAAAGCAAATATACTGTAAACAAATACCGGACAAAACGTGTATTTCTGCGAGAATATATAATGACGTCCCAAGCCAACAGATAACAGCACACTGTTTTCATTTGATTTCAGGTTTACGGTGCCAACATATCAATGTGTGTTTATGTACGAGGATGGGGGAAAATTTTCTTTGTTTCTTTTATGTATAAAACATTTTGGTTGCAAACACCGAATGTGTACATGGCGAAAAAAAACACGCCAAACATAAGAAGAGTAGAAAGTGCATTTTAACAGAAAATTTATTTAAATTGCTTAAAGCATATTACAAAACGGTCCGATAGGTACACCTCACGTCACTGTATTATTTTGTACACTCTTGCTTTTGTTATGATCCGGTAATAGTCACTAGTGTACTTTGGAATAGCATCAGCGTGTACAGTAAACATTTAATAATACGTTTATAAGACTCATCAGTAAAGACAAATCCTGAAATAGAGACAATTGAAAGAGAACTTTGGTGTTATAGTATTAATACATACACGGGGATTTTAAAAATGAAAGTTAAGTTAAAAGTACTTCTGAATGTGCAGCGTTATTGTAGCCAACAATTTGCAAACATGACACGGCAAATCATTCACTTCTTACATCTCCAAGTAATTACGTTTACACAGGTTTCTGTTGAAATCAGTGTCTTGATACAAATAAATAGGGATTCAGTGATTTACAGGTAAAGTTATACTGCGCTAAACATATTGGGTAACAAATCGACAATACCGCAACCGCTACATACACACGTGCGTGACAGGTTGCGTACATTTTATTTACAAGGCGAATTTACTTAAATCTTCCACATACGTCTACTCGCGGGGTACAGACATTTTCACAGTGGTAATCAGTTGATTTTATTTTACCCATAACGTGTCAGAATATCTAAGTGTGATTAATTTACGATAAGCATACAACCAGCAAATATTTTGATAAACAAGTGCAATCGAAGATAGTTGAACAGAATAGCATAAATAAGTCCTATCTCGGCATTTATAGGTTTGTAAATTGTAATGTTGTGCTTATTAAAATAAACTGCCAAAATTGGTTTTTAATTTAAATTGTGCACTCCAGTGCAAGTAAGAATAGCAGATCACTAAATGTTAGCATTTTAAGTGTGTCTAAATGGAGTAACAAAGCTTGAGTTGCAGAATGCATTCCGTTTGAAACATATGCATGTAAACAAATATAAGTGTTTTTTAATATACGTAGGTACTGTGATAGTAAACATTGTACTAACAGATGGCGTTATATTTATGTAACTATTTTTTTAGACGACTTTCGCCGTCATATCATCAGCGCATCAGGCAATTTTACAAGCTGCGGAACGGCACTGAAAATAAATTGAACTAACTACTTTGCAGAAGTATTTATATAAGATATGTTCCTTACAGTGCAGTTGTGATCATGTTATCCAGGAGGATAAGGACAGTGAATAATGGTAAGGGAGGAGGGTGAGGATATAGGTGTAGAAGGGAAGGTGCGTACAAGTGATGGACCAAGGAATAAGAGTGGAGGAGTGGATGTTGTGTTGTTCCCTGGGGAGAGAGGCATGGCGGACCCGGAAGCGGCGTCACCAGCGAGGCACCGGCAAGTTGTAACATCCTGAGGCACTCTCCAGTGAGGGAGAGGAAGGCTGTATTGTCGCCAGTGGAGAGAGAGAGGGGGTGATGGAGAGGTAGATACAGCGAGACAAGTGTGCCTTGAGAAGATATCATCGTGGCTGAGTCCCTGCGGGCGTCACGCGCTTTCCCAGCCCACCTCCTAGACTCTAGGCCTGCTCTACAAGATGGCCGCCTTCTCGAGAACAACTTTGTACCTGGTCGTTTATAAAAGGACATTTGTCCGAGTTTCTCGAAGTTCGAGAAAATTATTATTTTTTTTTTTTTTACACCCAGACGAGAGCCTATGTAGTAAATTGTTCTGAAATTTAGTTGCAAATTGGTTTTACTGCGTAATGTAATTTTCCGAGACAAACAATATAAATATTTTAGCTAATCCATCAATCATATGGAAATTTCGTTAATTAACTATAACATCATGCAGTATTTTGTTTCGACAAAATCAGCGTACGTAGCAAAACCAGAGGTAACAAAGCTACATACTTTTTTTTTTACAATTTCTGTTCCCTATTTTGTTTTAAAAAATAATTGTCGTCAGACCTGTAGAAACTTGGGCCAAGCCTAGCCCGTAGCTCTGATGTCAGCAACAATATGGGATTACATTTGAAACTATATTCGGCGTTTCTCAGTAACCTTTCACGACGCCGCCTTCGGACGAAATTCATTTTCTGAATTGAGATGAAAATTTCTAATAGAGAAATAAATAGACGTAAATAAATACGATTAGATTTTTTTTAGATAAAATATACTTATGTGTCGATAGTTTTCAGTGTACTGTGAAAGAAGCTTAAAACATCGTGTAGCAATGTGGGCCATGCTGAGATGTGTAAAAATGTAATTGGTGGCATATATGTAGGTTCGACAGATTACTAAGCTCCACCTGGTCTAATATAACATACAATTCCCTATCCTTGCTTCCACAAGTGCTCTTAGGTATGCGACGTCCTTAATAGGGTGTTATACAGTTTCAGAAATTTCCAAATGCTTATCGCTTCGCGCTGATATCTAGAATTATTCGTTATGCCAATATTGCGTGGAGCTAACAGGAATCTTGAACCCTTTTGTTGTTTGACAGGTCTTAAGTTCACGTGGGAAGTCGTTGAAGGCTTTCAGGCAAGGGAAGATACTTTTTCGGCTAAATATATTGTTATAGTGGTTCAAGCGAATGCATATATATATAAGAGTAATTTTTCTCCATATATATATATATATATATATGGAGAAAAATTACTTATATAAACAATACGCTACAAACGAAGGTGATAGATAACATTGCTGGATTTGACTGCCATTGTTTGCCTGTGTAGCTATCCTTTGCGAGTAAGCAAAGCTTTGCGACAACAACCACAGTCGGCGACGGCAATTGGCAACGCTTATATTTATCATTAAAAAATATATTTTAAAATTTCTGTTGACAGTGACAAAAATTAATCTGTCCATGATTAATTATAATTTACGATGGTAGTATCGCCTAGTTTGGTAATAAGGTAACCGTTTATGTATGCTCCGATGGGTGTCTGTAAGAGTACATAAAAATCTGTGATTTTTCTCTTGAAAAATATATGTTCAAGTAACGTATCAATGTTACAAAATTATTGTTATTATTAAATACTACATATTTGTCGATTAATTGTCTCGTAATTGAATCGTGGTAATAAGGACAACTTCAAGAGAAAATTTTACTCTATTAGTTTTAACGTAAAATTAAAGCTATAATGACACATAGTTGTAATCGAGTGAATGTACGGACTGAAAAATTAATTCAAAAGGAAATCTTTCTGCAGGTGCTGGGGTCAATCCCACTCACATAACAGACGGAAAATTTTTTAGCAACTACGAAAAACGCTATTTGTAACGTCCTTGTAAAATGATACTCATAGTTTTGTAGTTTTATATTTAAAAAACGCAAATTGTGGAACAAAACAGCTAACTAGAACATCATAAGAAATTTAAACTACTTTTATTTTTCAGAAGTTTTGTGCTTTTTGAAATAATCTGTTGTTTGTATTTAAAAATAACAATTTGCTAAGTGAATAATTGATGTAACATATGTATCGGACTTTTTCTACTTCAATTAATATCATTGCAGTGGTTTGAGTGTGTGAGTTTACGACAATTCACGTAGTATGTCCACTATTTGATCGTAGAATGTGCACTTTGCGTGTCGTAGCGCGACCTCGAGACGGCGTGCCAGTTTGCGACAGACTTTGTGATGTGTGTGTGTCACGTGAACCGTTCCAGCCGCAATGAGAGAGTGTTAATCGCTTTAATCGCAAAGTCTAGTTTTGCGTGTGTAACGATCGCGAACCTGCTTTGCATCACGGTCGTAATAGATTAGCAGGCTCTCACATGAAGAAAGCCTTCTGGCAAACGCTTGTAATATTGTGGGGTGTGTTGGGATGAGGGCTTTTCTTAACCAAACTATTTCACTTGCGTTTAATATGCTATAGGCGGTTCGAAATAAAGTGAGCACTCAAAAAAGCCTTTCTTAAATTATATTTTCAGTCAATTCGTATCTTTTCGCGCGTAACGGCTAACGACAGGAAATATCTAACCTCTCTGGACACGTCACGTGATGTGTGCGCGTGTAAGATAAATTGTGCGCTCGGTAGAAACCTATATAGTTTGATAAAACATTTATTAATGTTATAAAACACAAGTATGTCAATTTCAATTGATTTTATTTATGTATTGTTAAATTGAAGTAGAAAAATACACGGAACTACATTCAGCAGTTCGCTGCCAACCATACAAGTTGTAAGTTAACTGTTGTTGATGTAGAATTATATGTAATAACGGTTGGAGATTTTTTTCCAAAGGTAAAATCTTTAGTGTTCACTTGATCCCGAACGACCTATAATTTTCAAAATATACAAACACTTCACGTTAGTGTGGAATGTCACTCGCAAGATACATAACATGCACGCGAGGAACACTGTGATCTACAAACGATTCTTGGTGTGAATTACGGAACGGGAGGTTTTATGGAAGTTCGCCATTGATATCGAATGCCGCAAAAATAAAATAAAAGCCAGTGTTACTGAGTTGTAATCAACCAACATATAACATACGTTCAGTTCCGGAAACAAGACAATTGTAGCCAGAAATACGTCACAAAAGTGAATTAAGGACAAAATACAACTCCAGAACGGAAAATGGGAAAATACAACAAAATCAGATGTATGAAAATTACCCATAAGAAGGGACGAGGACAACACAGATGAAGATGGGCGCTGAAACAAGTCACAGACAACGCAACGAAGATAACAGACGAAAAACAGACTTCTTGTAAGGACAACTGACAGATAAGTGGTTTAGGAAACTGATATGTCTTACTGTCTTCATGCACATTTATAGAGTGAGGAGACCTAATAGAATGACTGTGCATTACAGTGCAGTTACATTTAGTATTCTTGTACATGAGCCTGAGTCAATAGATCTGCCATTTTCAGTTGTTCTGTTCGCATCTGTGTGCAATTTAGAACTGAGCTGCATTAAGCATATTTCATTAGTGTCTTTCATGAACAATTTATTAAACAGAACAGCTCAGTGCTTTAAACAATAGCGAAAAGTTAAGTTTTTTTTAAATATAATGCAGCTTTTCTCAAACGGAAGATACTCAGTTTTGAATCCGGGGAGTTACGACTGAATATGTCTTTTCGTACATAGAAATATCACAGTTTATAAATCTTTGTGCATTTTTGTTCATATATTGTTACTAAGTGTTACGTGGCTTTTGTTAAAAGGTGAGGGATATTAATTATTATCCTAAGTATTATAATCGTTAAAGTGTTGCATTAGAGAGTGGAAAAACGTGAAAATCTTTAGTGTCAATGTAGTCTCCAAAGTGTTCTAGCATGTTGCACCTACTATGATTGTACGGCGATAACTGGAGACAGTTCAAATGGTTATAGTCTAATAGCAAGTGATCAGCGTCGGCGTACCAGAATTACCATTAGTCCGGTTAAATGAGAAACCACGAATATCGAAATAAGAACATCGGACACGGAGACACTACATTAAAAATTAGCAAACAGTCGAATTTTCCCGCGATAAGTGACTCTCTCTAATGATTATACATACTTATTCTTGTACAATACGCATCGTGCAACGGGGCGCGCTTCACCTCAGTTTTCAACGTCTTTATTTATTTTTATATTTGTACCAGATATTTTTTTCTTATTTTAAACATAAATTGTGATTAAATCTACCTTTTAGGACATTTTTCTATATCTTATAGCTTTTGCGCAATGAGGCGTAAACATAAAAAATTTGCACATTACGGTTTTATTCACGCCACTATAACCAACTGACATACCAAACCGAATAATTCACATTGTATAATAATGTTGTAGGCTATGATTTGACACACACACACACACACACACACACACATATATATATATATGTGTATATATATATATATATATATATATATATATATATATATATATATATATATATATATATATATTGTATTTAATTAAAAAAGCTGAATTTTGAAATGAAAATTTTAAAATGTCAAAAAAACTAAATATTTTGCTGTTTTTATATATGTCAAATCATAGCCTACAACATTGTTATACACTGTGAATTTTTTCGATTTGGTATGTCAGTTGGTTTTAGTGGCGTGCATAAAACCGTAAAGTGCAAATTTGGTCGTTTACGACTCATTACGCAAAAACTATAACAGATACAAAAAGTTCCTAAGAGGAAGATTTAGTCACAATTTATGTCTAAAATGATAAAAAAAAACATCTGGTACAAATATGAAAATAATAAAAGACGTGGAAAACTGAGGTGGACCGCCCCCTTAAGATAATTAATTCCGACTATATTGTAATATTATAAAAATATGTTTAGCTAATACTTTATTAAGGTTATCATACAGAAAACTAAATCATGATGAGTAATGAGAGTTCTTAATTCATGATCTTGAGGCCTGTACCGAGGCTGGCACGGCGTGGCTCTTCACGTCCTTGAAAACGCCGTAGACGAGAACTTGAAGACGCGCTGTTCCATTGCCATGTCTAGCAGAAGCCCTTCGCCTTTACTATAGAAACTCGACAAGACGCGACATTTTAAGGTGGCCGTCTGTGTGAAGGTATTTTGCGCGTTCGAGGCTTAGAAGTGCGACATAGGGGCTTATTCATAGTCGTTTTTGACCCGGACTAGTGCGGGATTATCGTCGGACTAATTTTTGTCTTATTCATAGACGCGGACTAACGCTAGTCCGAGCCAGGACCAACCCTGGACTAACTGGCACAAGATGATCTCAGGATCATTTCGGAACTATCTCATGACTATGAATAAGGCCCATAGTGTGCGCCTCCTCCTAGCCTCTAGGTGCCAGTCATTGAACTGCCGCTGATTGGTCGCCTCTATGAGACGTCCTGTAGTGACCCTATTTTACGACGTAAGTGTTCAGGACAAATTGTTACAGACAATATTAGAGGAGACTCTATATCGCAAAAATGTTTTGTGCCATCATAGCCTGGAAAACACTGCAGTTTGTTGCAGCATGTATGATTGGGTGATATACGTCTGACACAAGGTAGCTGTCTGCAGACGAATAACAGGCATCAAATATTACAACAGCGGGATTCTTATTGGCTCAGTCAAATAGGGTAACACCTCCAAGTACAAGCGAAAGCCAGTAATATTTTCATACGCTGAACGTCCGTTCGAACCCAGCAAACAGTCGAGTTTTCCCGCGATAAACCATCATCTCTACAGACATTATAAATTCAGGTTTTCGTTTGGGCACATGCTAAAATTTCAGCAACTGTAAGTTTGTGTCTCTTTCGCGATTGGCCTTTGACTTATTTGACGCCTCCTGGATGTCTATGAGCCAATAATGAAGTTGTAATTAATACAGACCTTTATCTATAGCTAGGAATATTTCGCGAGTTCAACGCCCAACAGGCTAGAATTCATTATCCTGTGTATGCCGAAGCCTTACCATTTGTCCATTACCTGCTACTCATTCAGACAGCAGACAATGAACGAATAGACGGGGCTTGAGTATGTATAAGACATTGGAGTCTAGCATGCAGGTCATTGAACTCGCGAATATTTCCGGTCTCTATTTATTGTACATGCATATACCTTTCAAAATTATTTGCATCACGACTTTTGTACTCTAAAAGGACAGTAAAAATACCCTTTTTCGCCAGTTTCGTCCGCTAAAAAAAATTCATGATTTGTTGTGGACCTGAAATGGGTTTAAACACGTGTAATGTTCTATGAATGTTGTTCGTAATAAGATGTCACTTGAACGCGTTAAGCGGTTTAAGATTAACGTTGTTCCGGGCGAAGCTCGGCACACCCTCTTGGCGCCTCGGTCAGACGGCCACCTTAATAGAGCCTTGAGCTCACCATCACCAATGGCCTTCGAGAACATAAACACATTGCCCTATTACAATGTTCGTAAGCTTCGTATTAATAGGTCGAGACTTAGCTGTAACTGTTGTGAAGAAATTTTTTGTTGCTACAGTTGGCGACATGTAGAAAATATATAAAACCTAACGTTTTAAATTTAAACAATTCTTTAACGTTTTTAAATAAACCTGAATACTTTTCATGCAGAAATCAATTCGTTTACACTGTGGCAGTAATGTCACTTCAAAACAACCCAGCTATTTCTTTCTTCAAAACAAAATCATAAGGCTTTCGTTATTTTGTACAACCAAGTTCAACTCAAGCACTTAATCTCTACTCTCTCGTGTGACAGTGTAGCATTCCTTTCATGGCTTCTCATTGGAGAAACATTTTTCTTATTATTAGAACTAAGCAAAAGTTAAACCTGATCGAACATTTCTTAATATTAAAACTTGCCTGTGTCTGTGCTTATCTCCATGTACGATCGTAACAAGTCAGACTGAAGTCTTGTGTTTAGTAATATGTAATACTGTGTTAGTGGTAATGTCTTTTGTAGCTCAGCCTTATTCGTTCGTCTGTCCTTACAAACCGGCGATTCAGTGAAAGACATTGTCGTTGAAGACCTCAAAGCGTTATTAAATTACCCTTGTTTGCAGGGTTGCCATTTCGAAGGCAACGGTTTTCTAACAGAAACGGCTATGGCTGTTCGCATGTAGATCGGATGCTGGCGGCGTATCTGGCGCGTGTGACGTCAAGGGAGGGGGATGATGCAGTGACGTCATCTCAGCGATTGACGCGCGGCGGGGAGGGAGACGCTAGGGATAGAAGTGCTGGAGGAGGGGGGAAGGGGGCACGGTTGCTGGGGACGTCGAGCCTGGGAATCCTGGCTCCTGTCTGGAAATAGGCGCCTGGACGCTCTGGCGACCCCGTCCTACAACTACTCTAGTAGAGCTATCTCCCCACTCCCCTATCTCCATCCCGCACCGCGCTGCTCAGCTCGTCAGGACGAGTTAAAAGTTTATTCGAATTAAAAAAAAAAAAAACAGGGTTAACGTATTGCTTGTTCGCTGTTAATAGAAACGCATTTTCAAATGAACATTTGGAAAGGTTCCACGCCAACAGTGAACTCACGTGAATGTATGCTCCGATCAGCACAAATATATAGATATGTTGACAAACACAATGAGAACTATTTCCGTCACTTGTTAGCTAGTTTATGGATGACATTTTTTATAGTACATGAGCTGATAGGGCGCACATTTTGTTTAATATTCATTAAGTTCATTGGCGGTTCGAGGGTTGTTGCCAGGGAGGGCACAAGTTGCCGAAAACTGTACACTTCTGTGAATGCTCCACCGTATACCAATGACCATGAAATATCTACTGGCTACTTATTGTGTTGTGACCAGTCAGTAATAAGTGACACCTACATGCCAGCGTGTCAGTGGCTGTTGCGTCAACTAGCGCACAGCAATATATAGTTGTCTGCAACTTGTACACTCCCTGGCAACAACCTACGAGCCGCACCTGATTAAGTAAATTACTGGCACCTCACGAACGAAAAATAAACAAACCAATGCAGTAAAGATTACTCAGCACATCTTATTTTATCAAAATCTTATGTCCTTATAGCAGTGTCAGTTTTTACGTTTGATGGTAAGGTAAAAACTTGGATAAGCATTATGGTAAGCATTAATAGCTTAGCTAACTGTAATTCAGTTACGTCTATAGCACATTCAGTAGCAACGAAATACATAATTCTAAACTTTAGCAAATTTAAAACTTAGGAAACGTATGTTTGTGACTGACCTTTTTGGGTACTACTAAGTTTGTCATAATTCCAGGTTAGATTTTCGATTAGATGTATTGCTTGTTGCAGTGATTTAAAGTAATATTTGGTGACGCATTTTTTTTAACGTAGCTAGATTTCTGCCATATTGATTTGTGAGTCAGAATCTTTTTGAGCACTAACTTTTGGCTCGAGTGTTATTCAGTGATATTCATTTTTCTTACTACCAGCAAATTTGGCGGCTCAGTGGTCAGCGATTACTAAATGTACATTTCTCTTATAAACGTTTATTAATCGAGGCTCACAAACTGGACAACTTACAATGGGTGATGCCGCATGCATCGACAGCTAGGTTGTACTGTGCATTGAGCACCGCCGACCACAGTCGTGTTTTTAAGACAACGTTTCTATTAAAAAAACTGATTAAGTAGTATTACAATGAGGAGATTAACTTGCCACGATTATATTAAAAATGTGTCACTATACTCTGGAGCTCTCCATGTTGGCACTTTTGTTTATTATTGTCGTGGTTATGAATGTTCAAGACGCAAAATTTTTTTCTCAGTTTATAATTTATTCTTTCAATATTGTTACTCCACATTATATAGGTATAGAATACAAGTTCCAAACAATATAAGCATGTAACACTGTATTTTACGCTTATTAAATTTTTACTTTGTGAACTGTGTGTAGCTCGAATTGTCATAAAGCAAATTACCTTGCAACAACCCCCACACTTCGTCAAATATTTTCGAAAATCAAAATATTAGACAGCAAGCATAATATGTATTACAATTGCATCAATGTAGTTCCGGGCATCTTTTTGACTCCGAAAATTGCCGTTTGCATCTAGTTCGTATATTTCTAGGCATTAAATACTAAATAGCCGCTAGTGTTTATAATATGTCTAATGCGTAGGCATCTAAAAAACGACACTTTGCTATGTACTCGAACCGCAAGTTAAAAGAACCACTTTTACTGTAAAACAACGAAACTATACTACGTTATTTTTTCTGACCTCGAGTAAGTACTTAACGGGAGCTAAGACTGAATAGATACACACTCGGCGCTACATTTTATAATAACTTCTGTGGTAATTTTAAGTTTGCTGCATTTCTTGTCAATAGTGATATTCTCTGCAAAAATCAAGGCCGATGAGTAAATACAAAAAGAAGTTACATTTAAAAAATACATTATATTATTTTCGAAATTTCACAAAGTTTAGTTAAAAAAACTTACTGTTTTTGTGTAATGTTTGCCATACGCGCTATTTTACATCAGTGCAACAGAAATGAAATAAATATACTAAATACGTAACAGGCTAAGTGATTAGAAATTTCTGGCTAATTTTATAAGCAGGCAACACGGCTCTGTCAAGCTACGCTATGAGTTGTATTTGCAAGTTGTCATAGGTGAAGTTGTAGTTAAATATTTAAAATAATACTGCCAATAAACATGGTACAGCACATGCTGGTGTGTGGACTAAGGTAGTGGTTAGACAAGAACGGCAGACATCCCGTCGACGACGAGAAACCAGTGGCTCAAAGAATAAGGACAAGAAAGAATTGGCCATGGTCTGTAAAATGAAACTATCCCAGCATTTGTCTGGAGTGACTCCGGAGAACCGGAAATCAAACCTGAGTCATCCAGTATGAGAGTTGAGTGATAATGTCGGTGAAGAGTTAGGTAAATACAGTGTCAAGTTTAAACACTGTACTACGAAAAAACTGTTTAGTGTTTACTTTCATTGAAGATTTCGTATCACGTTTCCTGGAATTCAGAATACGAATATGCCTGTTAGTTACACATTTACGTTCCTAAATGTTACAGCGTTTTCCGTGTACGAGACATGAATGAAGTGATCAAATCCATGACAACGTACTACAGAAAGAAGGCCTAAGTAGCAAATGAGGGTTTAAAAAAGTGTTCGAACTTAAACTGCCAATTACACAAATCACCATACTGTTAAGCAGAAAGACATCTACTAAACTTACTTACTTAGTGCGCATTTTTGTAATATATAATAGTATAGTAAGAGAAAGCAGAATAGAGTGGGTTTATGATCTTCGTGAAAAAATTAGACTTTTTACTACGTTTACAATGTTTGTAAGTGGACTGTTTTCTTTTTTCGTATTCGCATGTTATCATTTGACTGGGCCAATGAGAATTGTAAAGTGCCGGTACTGGACCTTTGTTATTTGTCTGCAAACAGTAGAACTGTCATAATAGATGTCCAACCATGCAACGCATTACAAGCTCTCTCTCTCTCTCTCTCTCTCTCTCTCTCTCTCTCTCTCTCTCTCTAAACTTCACAATTTGCGATCACACGAATACAAATTTATCATAAACACATAGCACAGATTTAAATAAAATGCATATAGAAAAACATACTTGAATTGTGGCAGTTTATACATAATTAGATGCATTTGGGGATCTCAGTTATAAACTGCGGAATTTTCTCTAAATGGCAGTGTCTTCCAATCAAAGGCCAATTAGTTTTATTTAGCTATCATTGCTAAAGTTTTCACGAACTTGTATCTTTATGTTGTATATATATATTTTTTTAACAGCAAAACATCATTCACTATTTAAGTATAAATTTTATATAAAATAACGTTTTCTGGTTACCCCGGCTAAAATCAGCGCTTTAGTTATAACAAACAAAACTATTTACAGCGACATTTTACTTCTTTTCTTATGATATGTGTAAAACGTATATAAAAGATGTTCGACCGCAAAAAAAAAAATATTCTTCTTAATTGAATTTGATGCGGTGATAACATTATGACAATATAATTCTTTTACTTGGTAGTTAGGAACAAGTATTAGTGAAATCAGTTATATTTTCCGGAGAGTACATATATTGTTGTTGGTCAACTTTATGGAATCGCTGTTATTAATGGAAAGGCCGGCAAGCCTCACATAATTTTCCCACCGTGACAGTGACAAATTGGCGGGAAAAATTTCAAACTTCCATATTTGCGCAGCTACTGAATCTAATGAACGGCCTGAATAAACCTTTCAGATTTCTTTTGCAGTTGGTATACGGGCACGAACATTGATTAAGCTCTATTCAATAATTCATATCAAGGGCGTGGTCAACTTTATGTGATGAAATCCGGGACGTAAAAAATTTTTAGGGTCTAGCTTTTAGTGTAATGAGACGATACTTTATAAAGTTTAACAACACACATAAATTAACTCACTCATGTTCATCGACTTAGCGTCAGGAGGGTTGCGGACGCAGGGGACATCCCCCCCCCCTCAATATCAAAATAATTAAAATTACTTCTACGAGAAATTCAAAAAATTTGCTTATTGCAAAATTCTTTTGTAGACATAAATGTACATTTGTGTGTTTTATTGGCCATTACCGCTGTAGTTACAAATTTTTAGCAATCTGTAGTAAATTTACACATTTTTTACTAAAACGGATTTAGGCAATGTGCCACATTCCCTTCCGCAAAAATTTTGAGTTACAGTGTACATGTACCTATATGGAAGTTTACATTTAATTGTTGCACTAGAAACATGAAGTTTCGTCTTAATTATCGCTTGGTCATTTATCTTTGCTATTACGGTTTTAAATATTTTCTCGGTATAACTTATGGTCAATTAAAATACACATCCTAACATCCAAAATGTGTAGCTTTCGAAATCAATATGTTGTTTACTTGACTGTTCAGTAACAAAAAAAAATACATATTCAAACAGATTATTTATAGTAAATTAAAATGTTTAACAATTTGGCTCTGAAATTCCGTCCCAGTTAACTTTTTCAGCCGCGACGTAACAAAATGTGCAAATTGTTTGCCTTAAAATGCATAAATATTTTACAGCATTAGTGTAAATTGCGATTACATTTATATTAGTAATTCATATTATAAAACTCGTTCGATAATGCATTATTTTACACAATATTACTATTGCGTTATAAGTAAATTCTTTACCTTATTACTGATTGACTGTAACTCATGAGAAAAGGTTTCATTTTTTTTTTTACATTTTATTTGTCTTTACGTTATACGCGTGAAAAGGTCAAAAATTACTATTTAATATCTTGCTCAATAAGTTTGGTACTCTTTTATAGGTCTAATATGACGTATTTGTGTTATATTATTTTTGTAAATCTGTTATTAAAGATTTACTGTTTACGTTACTAAAACTGCAAATGGCGGATGTTGTTTTTCTTTCATTTTTTTTTTTGTAAATGTGCAGAGGACTTAGTGAATCTGATATTTAACTAACAACGTTTTGTCTGGATTTTTTTTTTAGTAAGGTTGTTGATTTTTAACTCAATGACACAAACCGATTCGTTAAGACATAGTGACGTATTGAATGGTTTACGTAACGATAATGAACCAACTCGTGCGCCGACTTAAAAATCTGCTAGGCTAACAGTTTCTCTACTTGCGAACATAGACACTCCAAAATTAGTGTACGTTTATAAATAAAATCCTCACAAACCCAGATTACAAAATACTTTTTTTTTCTAGAAATGCGAAGGCTTTTCTTGCAGCAAATACAAAGAGTATGTTTTGGAACATTGCAAGATATATTTTTATTTATGTACTTGCATGGGTTAAGAGTGAAATTTTAAATAATTTATTTAAAATTTTGTGAACTTTCTGTGAAATCATGGTTTTTTAAACAAATTATAGGTTTAGGAAAACTGTATTGAAGGTATCAGAATTTGAACTTGCGCACATACGCTTGTTCATCGTGCATTTTAACTCTAGACCAGCTACACTCAGCACGTGTCATTTAATTTGTTAAGTTCAACTAAGGTTAATTCTACTACAGGTTAGAAAGATCAATGTTATAAGTTTGGCACAGGGAAAATTGAGCGCTAGTATCGCTAGTGCACCAAACTCACCAATCACAGAGCTTTCTTGAATTTTAAGTTACATTAAGTTGATAATTTAAAACGCCGAATTGATTTATTTTCACTTTAAAATTAAATTAAATGACTCATATAATTTCCAAGTTTATTTAAATTTAATTTTACTACGGTTTCGTATTTATCTGGTCTCTTAGCGATTGACGAGAAACTAGTGGCAGAAATTTTACCTGTGCCAAGCTCTCCCAAAAGAAAACGTATTTTCTTTCTAACCTGTAGTAGAATTAATCTTAGTTCAACCCACTTGTAATCTTCCTTTATTTTGTACATGCGTACATTTTATTTAAGCTGAATACATAACTTACTAGGGACTGTGATTTATATATAATTTACCATTCCCGGACAAACTCGTAATGTTAGTTGGCTATAAAAGTTTCTGAAGTTTCATTACTAACATAATAATTGTAATATGAGTTTTAAAAAATTACAGTGAACGTCGTTGTCCTTTCACAACGGTTAATAAAGGTGCAAAGAAATACTTCGTAATATTTACGAAATATAATTACCGTGCAAGAGGTAATTTTCCTTTCTGTCATATGTTGATGAAAAATGTATTAAGAATGTTGTTGCCTCTTCCAGGTGGACTAACCTCAAAGGCAAAAATTACTTCCTGTTGTAGCGGGAGTTATTATGTGATGAACATAACTTCATAATGTTAATAGACAATGCTAGATCTGTTTCATTTTTATCGTAATTAAATTAAAAATACTCATTTGGTGTAAGTTTTCCGATCGTTAATAACGGGAGCATGTTTAATGGTATAAAATTATAAATTTGTCATCAAAAATCGTGTGTTATGAGTGTTTCGACAGTTCGCCAATGGCCCGAAACACGGTACACTGAAACTTTCGAAACACTGCGTCACATGTGGTGCTTGCGTAAAGGTGTTTCGTCATAGCGCAGAATTGGTTGGTTCTTATCTGGAACATAAACGTGTTCCGCAACCATAGGTGTAGCCTCAGGGGGGGGGGAGGCACAGGGGGGCACGAGCCCCTCCCCCAACTTCAAAATAGTTTTTAAAAATTAATGCTGCAAAATTGTTACTTTTTATATTATTATTTAACAGAAGGCAAATTAAATTTCTAGCTAATGTTTGTAGTGAATTATTACCGTAGTTATACGTGTTCAGCAAGTTCTTGTAAATTTACAATTTTTATTTGTGGATTTGCTAAAAATACTAGGTAAAGTTAAAAACAAAAAAATAAAATGCTCTGTGGAAACGAACACATTCTAAGGAACGAAACGATTAGTTGCGTATTAAAATCTCAGAAGCATGTATTGGTTGATGGACACACACTATTTTTAATGATTTGTTGATAAAACAAGTAAACCATTGAAGACACAAGCCATGACGACAAGACAGTTGATCGTGGCTCACATGGTCGTTGTATTAGAGGTTCAATCAACAAACCATAAGAAATGGTGTATGTCCGTACATTCTTAATATCAAGCCCCATCGCAACAAACATTCAAATATCTCACTAGAAGCTTCTCTGAAAAAAAAAAATATATTTTTGTTTTAAGTTAACAATAACGGTTATTGTGATTAAAATAATATTTTGTTTGCTACCACAAAAATAAAATTTTCCTGGAAGAAAACTTTCTGAAGAAATATCTTAGTAACGCCGATTGTGTTCCTCCTGATTCAGCTTGCTATAAGCTAGACATTTTAACTGCAATCTTCTTTTTACTGTGAGTGCGCAGTTTATGTGTGTTCCAGGCGAACATACTCAGCACACACGTGTACATAAGTGAGTGAGCACAAGAATGCTCATGTGTGAATGGCTGTTTCTAGGATTGTAAAGATCGAGAGGCCTCCAGATTGAACCAGGACTCTGGTAGACATGAGGATCTATCTCGCGACGTAGTCCACAGCCGCATTGGAGGTAATGGCGCGGTCACTGTCTCGACATATACATTTCCTTCCCGTGACTCTTTGATAAATAACGCGAGTAGCCAACGTGGAATTCCGAACTGGATTCGGAACGGCCGCGGTTCTTGGTGTTGTTGTTCGGAGGTTGTCACAAATAAAAAAAATCTTGCAAACTTTACCCATTTCCTTCGCCGACCATTCCCTACTTCCGAGCATGTGCACGTCGACTTGCTGCAGTTTTGGCGAGGATCCAGGATCGTTTCTCCTTGCCCTCTGTTATCACTCTCTTTCGTTCTTTCTTCCTACTTCAGTCTCTCCTTCGCACCGGGACCAACCCGCCCACTGCGAATTTCGATTAGATTTTTATCCCATCCCACGCTCCTCTAACGAGGAGATCGCTAGCCTCAGGACTTCGTGGAGAGAAGTTGGTCTTCTTGCCACCTGATCTGAATGCGTGCTTGCCACCTGAATTGCTGCCGACCCTCCGCAAAGGCTGTTTTTCACTGGAGGATTAGGGCACATTAGACTTACCGGTGTTTACACGAATTTTCGCCGAGATAAAATGTTCAAAGGTGTGTTTGCACTGGCGTTTCTTCAGATGGCGTTCCTCGCGTTGCGGAATGTCGTTTGTTTGGGCCGGTTTCAATAACAATTTCGGATAATTTTGTTTTTCGCTTTTATGAAATTCTGAGAAGGATAAAAAATTGTGGATTTTGAGATTATAATCGCAAATACTATGTATCTTGCTCTACAGTTCGAAATTGACGGTTGTTATTTTTGAAAGATTCTTGCAATTTTTTTTGGGGGGGGGGGGCAAGTAACAATTTAAAGAAGTATTTTGCAGAAAATGGTGTGTCACAGAAAACCAGGAAATACACACAAACAGACAAGTAAACAAACAAAAGGACCTTGTTTGCAACTGGCAGACATAGGTAAACATATGCAATTCCACAAGGAATTACTGACTGAATTCCTTGTGGAACTGTTTATGTTTACATTTGTTTGCCAGTTACAAAAAATACCTTCTGTTTGTTTACTTGTCTGTTTGTTTGTGTGTATTCTCTGGTTTTCTGTGACACACTATTTGCTGCAATGGCGTATGTCCAAAATACTTTTTAGTTTGTAAATGGTAGTTGATCTATTAACATTTATTCCGGTCACAATCAGTATTTTTTTGTCTGACAGATTGTGGCCTAAATACACGCTGTAAGTTCAACTGCCATTTTTGTACTGTAACGCAAGGTGAATAGAATTCGCGCTGTAATAGTAAATCCCACGCTTTTCTTCTCGGAATTCCATAAAAGCGAAAAATTACATAATTCAATGTGACGGCTGGAACCGAGCCTTAACGGCTATCTATTTGCGCTATGTTGCAGTGACTGAGTGGCTTGCGGTTATTCTATTTTTTTTATTAAACTACTTACCATGAATTATATTTTCGTTTCTTCAAAAAGAACACTCACTTCATACTAAGTTGCCTCAAATTTAAAAATTCGCCATTTCTTTTAGCAACATGGTTTGTGGTTCCGGCAATTGGCTAAAAATGCATTTTAGGCTGCCATTTGTAGGGAAACTACATTAGTATCCGTTAAACCAAAATATAGAAACATACTTTGGACTTACAACAAGACTTTCCCCAAATAAAATTAAATGGCAACATGTTATGATTTCCCAACCTGGCATCGCCTCTTTAGCAGTAGTAGGCGGCCAGGAAAGATTTTTGTAAGACCCAATTTGTGTACTGTGGAGGATAAGAGTGATTCAATAGTATGTCCGTGAGCTCTTCCTCCCCTTAATGTACGTGTGCCTTTTGTGCTAGATATAAATATTCTTGAATGAGCATTTCTGCGGGTTCTTCAATTCGCTGCCTCCTGCTATATGACTGCCTTTGTATTTATATTTATTTTCTCTTATTGTACCGAAAATATCAGTCATGTGTGCCTGCATATTGTCCCAAGTTAAATTCTGAGCTTCTGTTTGTTATGACTAGGTTCTGGTAAGCGTGTTTTGCGGTTCCTTCTAAGTAAAATTCTAATATTTAAATTTTTTTGTTTTAGGACTATTCTTTACGTTCGCTACTTTTGTTAAAAATTTCCAGAAATTCCTCTATATTCTCATCTTGTTTGCCGCAGAATACTCGTATATGTACGAGCTGTTGTACCTATATTTGTAAGGGTGGTTTCTCTTCTGCCATTTCCTGTTATGTTAATAGATGGTGGTCTGTATCCAAATTTAAAATATTTTCTCCTGGATTATTGTGATTATTTAGAGTTTAGACTGTCTTCCAAAGTGTTTTGGTATGTGCGTGTGTGTCCTATAACTTCTGGTAGTCAGTCTGTTTACTCGTGGTGTGTCTGTTTTCGTGACTGCCTGAGTTATTGCGTAGAGGATAATAAGTTTGGTCGCGTTGTGATGTGTGAAGAACGTGTGTAGGTCCTAGATTGGCTGTTATAAGATCTATAAAAGTTTTGAATTTCTGCCCGTTTGTGTTAACTGCCATAAATGGTCATCCTGTTTGTGTGAATGTGTTAGTTCTGTATGTCAATGTTTGACTGACGTGTCTGGAGTTATGTTTAACCGGAAATACAGAACACTACATAATTTTATAGCTCTCTCAATACCTACAAAAGTCCCTGGAATTGAGAGCGGCTGAAAAATCATTACACGGCGCGAATGAAAGGCTTTCAGATATTTAAGTCATACTAACACCGAAGCTTCTATTGATACCTTTAGTCAAGTGGCTAGTTACTGAAACTTTTTTTATTCCTCCCTAGTGTATAACTTAAGTATTTAAAAAAAATTATAAGAGTAAGCCACCATACCTCTTTAATTAGGCATGTTAGTTCTCTATGTTGTCAGTGTAATGTTTAACTGATATGAGACCATAAAATGTAACAGTTAAAATATGTTAAAAACTGCTCCAATTAATAGATCAGGCGTATACAAGTATAAGCATAACGCTTGACCGTTTAAAACACTTTTGAGGAAGACGTGAAAGAAATGAACCCACGTAGAATGTTAATATCAAGCACTTAAATTTACAGCAATTCTTAATTTTTTTCATGAAAAAAAAAATCAAATACCGTCTGTACACATTTTTCACTTTTTTGATGAGGTTTTGTCTGTATCGTAGTTTTTATTTAAGCCTTAATTGTTTGATATTCTTTCGTCGTTATCACCCAGTTTCATGGTATGTCTGAGGAAAGGAAAATTTTCAATTGTAAACTCCGCAAGCTGTTAGCTTTAATTTAAAATTTTTAAGGCCGCTTCAGTTATAATTATTTTTGCTGGTCCATATTCATATTCCATTAGCTTCCGTTCACAAGTTGAAACGCTAGTGTTGGCTAAAACAAGAAGAACGATGTTCAAGTATATCCCACGAACGAGTTCACTCTATGTCAGCTCATTGACGTCGTGCAAAAAACTAAATAAAAAAATTACATTTTTGTGAAACTATGTTTTAACTTAGGCCTACTGAATGAATGAGGATGTGAAATGAATGATGGTAGACGCATAAAATGTCCTGGGAACCAAACAATGATTCACAGTAGACCACAGAAGGCATTGGCAACAAAACTACCAGATGTGTGCACTCATTTGTGCGGTCGACTATAAAGGAACGAGCTGGTGTATGTTCTTTGTAATGTTTTCCATCATAAGGGATATCATAATATTTTCTGCACGCGAACAACTGAAAAAAAAATTTGATATCCTTTATGTAATTTTGTTGTTGATTTCTGTGACTATTTATGGTAAGTGTACTTAGAGCAGAAAATTCAAAGTCTGAGGCGTTGCGGTAGGACTACATTATTAGTTGGAGTTTTGCTGGTTTTACGTGCTCTTACTGACATAGTATTAGCAAAGTCAGGACAATCTAAGTGATGTTGCCTGTTACAGGGGCTTTGTTCTAGCGTAGGCCTGAATACAATATTATTATATAGTTAAAGTGCACTACACTCATTTAACTTCCTTAGTTAAATTATTATATTTTATAATGCATGTCTTTTAAAGATTCATGTACTTTATTGCAGCACGTGCCAAAGATTCTTGATTTTGTATAGCTTACAGTTTCCAACAAACTCGTGATTTGGGTTGACTACAACGTTTAATTAAGTTGTTTTTAAAATGAAAATCCTTGTTGTCATGTGTATGGATGTATAAGTATGTACATAGGCCTATAGGGGGCGAGACCGAGAGAGAGAGAGAGAGAGAGAGAGAACCAAGGAAAATCATTGTAATTTTACAAGGGTTTGTAAAAATTAAAAAAAGTGTGTACTTCAAACTTTTATAGTCCTTGAATTGAAACAAGTTTCATTCGGATAAATAATTTCTATCAAGGCGCTGAATGCCGTATTTAGGTTGCAAAATTAGACCCACAGGTCCGTATCCTTGATATATTTTGCTTCTCTCTTGAATGTAACTTCCTAACAGTAGTTACTTTTAGTAAGTGTTACAACCTGTCATACAACTAACGTAAGACCAGACACTAGTGTCTAATTGTCGGTTAGGGTAATTGTGCACCGGCCTCCGTCTAACTGATTATAAAACCTTCTAATACAACAGTCGTATTTTCCTGTTTATTCCGGTAATTCACATTTGTTATTCAGATGATCTTGCAAGCTTGCCTTGTAATGTTTTATTTCAAACTTCAGATAACATGGTAATTTTAACTTAAGTAAAACCTCGAACAGTATATTATTGATTCAATCAGCGATATTCAGCATATCATGGTTCTTGCATGAGTGCATATAGGGACGTGTTTGTATATGTTTCTGGTAGCTTCGCTCCTGTCAACAATATATGACATAACATTTTTAAACCATCAAGTACATAATTAGTCTAAAGTGGAATGAGGGCCAGGAAGAACATTTAGCTAAGTGCGACTCATAAGCAAAACGTGGGTATAATCTTGTTTGTCTTTAGCGTAAAACAAATTTTCTCTGATTCATGACTAGCCCATGTACGAGAAGGGAATGAACAACAGGTTATTTATATTGCATAACGTCTGATAAATGTTCTTTGGCGTCAAAATATATATTATATTGTTTTCTCATAGTGACATACGTGTCAGTAACAGCTTACTGTTTTTAAAATTAACTACAATACTAATCATGTAATTAACGCCAAAAACTTGCGAAGACTTTTAAAATTGTAGTTATCAACGTATCTTTGGTGTTAAGACAAAAATATGTTCTTGGGTGATTTTAATTTGTCCTTATGGTATGTCATAGTGTATTCCCGTGAAATTCCGTTAGAATAATATTTCTTTTGCCAAAAAAAAGTTTGAAATAGCGTTGAAAGAGTCATGAATTGGAAGATATGATCTGTACAGTATAGGTTTGCCAGATTTTGACATTTCTTTTCTGAGAAAATTTTCTGGCAACTCCATTGTGTTGACCTTTAAACCATCCTGATTTCCTGTAGAAACAGGTTCTCTGCAATCCTGTTCAAGATGCTCCTCTCAGAAGAGAAATATCACCACTAGGCAAACATACACTTTACAGACTATAAGCGGCTATTGCATATGTTGTAAAACCATCATCTTATTCGTATCGGGTTATTTCTTATAATAACTGCGGGAATAGCCGTGCACCGTGGTGCAATTGTTTGTGTGAAGTACTGGAATGCAGGGTCCCAGGCCGTGTACTAAGGTGTAATTATGAAAGAAGCAAGTCATTATGACTTAGAAACATATTCTACTGTCACTTGTTTGTTATTATATAATTGTGCACTTAAAATATGCAAGCGCCTTAAACTATGTGTAGTCCTAATATTTAAAGCGAAAAATTAATAATTACAAGAATTTTATACAATTTGACCATATTAAATGAAATATTTTGTAATAAAAAATATTTCCTGACTTATGTTTCCTTTGTGTTGCAGGTTTCATTTGTTGATGTTACGGTATGCTTGATATTTTTTACCCTGTTACACATTTATGTTAATTTTCTGTTGTGGTGTATTTCAGACTGTAAACGCTGTGTCCAAGGTCTTGTTAATGGAAATGAAGTTATAATGTGATACGTTTGAACAAAACTGATTCTTACAGCTTAAAACAAAAACTACGATTGTTAGATTAAAATCAGCCAATCTAGTATATGTTTTGAAGATAAAAGTAATGTGGCGGATACTTGCTAAATTAGCATTCATTGTTTTTACTAAGAATGTTTTGGAAGTTATTAAAATATTAAATAACTAAGTACCTAATAGCGGGTCATTATATTAATGTGTCAGGCCATGTGACAGACTATATATTGAAACCGGTTATTCCAACGAAATTGTGCTTGTGAATAATCTGTATTTCCCGAGATGAATTAAAATAGGCTACTAGCACTGATCGAGAAAAATGAAGTTTCTGCCATCTTGAACATCATTGTGGGTTGTCCTATAATTCATGTAAAGTAAATTACGGAGTCGTAATTATAAATAAAATCTTCCTATCTCTTTAACTGTAAACTGATAATTCGGTTGTCTGAAAGAAAAAAGTGCAAAGTCAACGGTATTATTCGAAAATTTCATGTCATCTCTTATGTGTGTGTGGCTATATATATCGCACCCCTAATACAATGCCAGCATAACTAAAAAAATGTCATTTTGAGATAAATGCAGTTGAATGTTTAAGTTCGCCGATAAAATTTGTTTGTTATCGCTGCTACACAAAAATTGTGTTGGACATTATTCTTCAGCTACAGAATATTATACTTATGTAAAAAGTTATTTTATTATGAGGGTTAAAAAATTATAATGTTTTTTCTTAGTTACGTTACTTTTGCATTGGTAATATGGTTGTCTGTGCTCAGATTTGTTGGTATTACCATGAGAAAAATAATATTACTCAATGACTTGCCTGGTTATAATTAGGCCTGTAAACACAATAAGACATAATTGTAAGAACACAATCCAAAATCTTTCTTATTAATTACAATATTGTATGAGTACAATTACCTGTGCAATCACATAAAAACACACACTATGTACATAACACTGGTTAAAACAAATCCTATAGATGAGATTGGTCAATGTGTATCTCTACTTATAGCTTTAATTTCAAATTGTTTTTTGTTTAGTCCTCCTCATTGTTACACACAACTTGAACGTGATGTTTCTGGCAAGGACCTATAAAACGCGTGATGGATTTCTGGGATGGCCCTGCTGGAGCACAATGCTGTGAAGATCACTTTTCTTCTGTGCAGATATTTTAGGCGGTGTGGGATATGCATCATGAAGCTCAATTTTGGCTGTTTGGCATGGTCGACCCCTCTTATTCTTCACGACACAGATTTGGTGAAAATGAGTTTGATCATACTTGGTCTTGAACATCAGCACCCTATCTTGCACTTTTTCAGCACGCAATACTCTAAGGTCATTCCACAGAAGCTTATTACCAGTTGTATCAACATTGTAGTTGTTTCCAATGTCTGCTGCCAATGTCTTCAGGTCTTTAAAGTCAGATGTTGACAATTCATTTACCTGATATGGTTTACCAGTTTTTTTCGCCAGCTTAATTATTGGAACCCATTGACTTGGAACGTAAATTGGGCCACTTCTCAGAGCTCGTTTCTTCTCTCTCTCGATGCACGAATGCATGGAGTCACCCTCATTTTGTGTATGGCCTGTTATGAGGAATTTGTGGGTAATTGATGGAATATTGTACACTTGCACAGCATAGAGGTACATAGCTGCTATGAATTTGTTTTTATTTTGTCCACAGCAATTGTCAGAGTAAAATATTACATCCTTACCCTGACACTCTGGTTCCAAAAACTGCAATATGCAGCTGCCCAATTCGTTTGCTCCCCGGAGTCCTACGCCTTTATGCCACATGTAGCAATTTCCACTCTTGTTGGCGATATCATAAATACCTAAAATTAAATGTGTTTATTCTACTACGATAGTAGAACGATGACACTTCTCCACAAGGTGTAGGTAACACAGCCTGTAGGTCATAGCATGCAACTAAAACAGAAGAGTTTTTTTTAGCTTCATCAACATCTTGCTATTTTATTATCCTAGAAAGTTCCTTTTCTGACTGGTGCTCTTGATACTTAGTCAAGGCTTCTTCCTGGATATTGCACGTATTCTTGTAACTTTCACAAGTTGCGCACTGATCCTTTTTTGGGATAAAAAAACCTATATTGTACTCAGTGTTAAATATTTTTTCGTAAATGCATTTCTTTACAGCAGGCACATTATCAATTTCACATTTCTTCTCATACATTCGGTACAAAGTAGCTAGATTTAAACTACCATCTACAAATTCTCGTGTAGTTTGAGCTCGTAGATAATGTGACTCTATCCGCTTGATGGACTCAATGTGTTGGCGAACACCGTTTTTGGCATGCTCCTCCAGCTTCCTTTGTTTCCCATGTTTACCTCTCATCTATCCCTCGAGGAATCCTTCTTTACTGGTCTTCTTTTGAGCATTCCTAAGCATGGTGTCTCCGATATCCAGAGTCGACATAAAAAACTTCCGACACACACGAACTTTTTTCCCGGCTTTCACAAAACTGTATGCTAAGTTATTTGACCTTTCGCGTGTTGAATTCTGCTTGATGTATCTATATTTTGGCTCTATTTTAGAAGTTGACTGTACTATAAATTCACGCTGGCGTGTCACATCTGCTAGTCCCCAAAATCCGCTATGAATCTGTGTTCGGTCCTCGTTTGTGAATGATGAATTGCATTTCAAAAAACAATTGTCTTTACATGGGCTTTTCACACACTTACTCAAAACTGTTTTACCTGACACTGTTGTATAACTTTCTCCAGAATTCTTCTTCATTTTTTTAACATTCCTTTTCCATATACTTTGTTTCCGTTCACGTTTTTTGTGTTATTTGGTTCAGATTGTGAATCTTGTGTAGCTTGAGATGTAACCACTTCATTATTCTCTGCTGTGGAAATTTTATTTGTGTTACAGCTTGCGATTTGCTTCTCACTTCCTGTTGTAATTTCTGTGCTAGCCGAATCATCTCCTACAGCTAAAATTCTATATCCCCCTCCGTTGACATCAATCTCTGTTATGATATCACTGACTTCCACAAAACCTTCAACAATAACATTATCAGCATTGATGACTTCCATAATAATATCTTGTACATCTATGTTACCTATTTCTTCAATACACTCACAATGTACCTTAGAAGCATTACAGTTATTTAAATACTGTCCTTCTGATACTATCGCAGCAGCTTTGCTACTATTTTCCTGTGCATGCTCTGTATCATTTTTCTCCACACTTTCTGCATTTTATTCGAGTCTAGTTGCTTCATTTTCTTTTTGAGATATGCAGTCTTCCCCATCAACAAACATACTTGTACTGCAGCCAACATCATTACAACTTGTAATTTCTCCAGTGTTCTGCGTATGGATGTACCTATTTGTTACCAACAGTCGAGCAATTATTGTGGTACGACTCACCTGGAACTTCTGAATTTACATGTGTAACACCACTTCCTTCTACCACACCCTCTGTTGCTTTTTGTCTGTCACATGCTTGAATCGCACCTCTTTCTAATGAAGTTGTTTGATGTTTCTCTTTTTCACCATCAGAGACCTGAAGCAAACAAAAAAGCAATGTTTTAGTTATTAAAAACCACGATGTTATTTGATTTAATTAAGTATCCATTACATTGTTGTTTAAAAATCTCGAGCAATAGCAAATAAATGTATTGATTAAGTATTGCAGGGAACATTTTGTAACCGATTCTAAATAATTAATTTTATTATTATTATTTTATTATCTGCTTTAACTGTGGCTGAAATTATATTAGAAATGATTCTGAGAAAAAAAATAGGTAAAAGTTGCACATAACCTTACCAAACCATAAACTTATCTAAACTTTTAACAACGATATTATTTATGTATTTTTGTTTCAAATTAATTATAGACAAATTAAATACTTACTTTTGATAATCCTTTTTGCTTCAGCACCAGTTCAATCATTTCTTTTCCTCTTGAATGCATTCTGATAAACATTAATTTAACAGGACTTACATAAACATTCTAATTTCTAATACAACCTAATCCAAAGATAATTACATAAAAAGTAGTGCCATTTCAACATAACACAAAATTATATTCCAGTCTTACCAACATAACACAAAATTTGCTAGACTTGCATTGCAAATAGTTTCAGATATACCTTCATAACAGAGCAATATAAACGTATCACAAACTATGTTAGTCTTGCATTGAGTATACTTTCAGATTGTTTGCTGATTTCAGTGTAATATAAACATAAATCAAAATATGTCGGTATTGCATTCTAAATACTTTTAGATTTTGGGATTATTACAGTGTAGTTTTAATATAACACAAAATATGTTGGTATTGCATTGTACATACTTGTAGATTAAGGGATGATAACAGTGTAATATTAACATACCCCAAAAATTGTTGGTATTGCACTGAAACTTGTTTACTATATTTATCATCATGCAACATAACTAGTAGAAATGTTAGCCTTGCACTAATCATTCTTGTGAGTTGGCATAGATGCTAAAAACAATACATTTTTTTTAATGTTTGGAATGCTATTTTTGGTTATGTTAGTATTGCATTTGGCACAAAGAACAGTCCTCTATTTTTCCACATACATAACTCAAAAATGTTGATTTTTGAGTTATGTTGGTATTGCATTGGTGGTGCGATATATTTTATTTATTTAATTTATTTATTATACCGATTTTTTGTGCCACTCAATAGCCGAGGCCAATACAGAGTGACACATACAAAAAACATATAACATTACAAACGACATGCAAAAATGTGCTTATTATACAAGCAACAGTAACACAAAAAAAACCACAGGAGAAGGAAAGACATTAACAAAAAGAGGAGGCAATGTACCTCGAAAATTATCTACAACCAACCTAGGCCGAGTGTAACTGTTTGTAAAGAAAAACAGATTCAACTTTTATAATGTCTTGATAAATTTTGGAATGTGATTTTCTTTCCAATGAAGGGATCAAACTCACTTAATGATTTATTATACATTAGATCACATTGTTTAACTAGGTCCATTTCTTTATTAGTTGTACCAAAATTACCACTACTTCTATGGTTGTAATTTGGAACTCTAAGACGGATATATTTACTAATGGTAGAACATGAGTGATATGAAAGAAATGAATTGATTAGAAATAAAGCATCATATATAGAACGTGTTGTTTCTAAAGTGTGAGTTTTGAACTTTTTTAGCTCACTATTGTAGTCAAAGTTAGAATTATTAGCTGGGAACCTGTTATAGTTTTAAATACATTGCATTGCAACTTTTCTATTCTCCAAGAATCTGTTGCTGTAAAAGAGTTCCATATTACTAAACAGTATTCTAATTTTGATCGTACTAAAGAATAATACAAACAAAGCAAGGAGTCCGGTGTAGTTGCAGGATGTGTAATTGATTTTATTAAACCTAATATACGCACAGAGCTATTAATTAAGTTGTCCACATGATGATGGAAGTATAATTTGCAATCAAGTATCACTCCAAGATCACGGATGTAATCAAATCGTTTATTTCATGTTTTAAAATGAAGTATTCGTTTGTAATAATTTTGGTTTTCTTTGTAAAGGGAATGCATACAGTTTTTTTCTAAATTAAGAGACATCTGGTTATCTAGACACAAATTATACACTGCTAGAATGTCCTTCTGTAGATCAATATAATCGCTCCTATTGCTAATGTTCTTATATAATTTCAAATCATCCGCATAGAGGACTGGCTTAGAACTTTTTATAACATGACTTAATATATTAAAAAGTAGACGCGACAAATTACCACCTTGTGGAACACCTGATGAAACATGATAGGAAGTGGAGAACTTTGTTTCGAATCTTACCGTGAACATTCTATTTGAAAAGTAGTTAGCAAACCACGTAATATATGTTGTGTTTAAATCTAAATTACAAAGTTTTTTTCAAAATTATTGAGTGCTGACATGTGTCAAATATATATATATATATATGAGATGTGCTAGTTATATAAATAACCTAGTAGTTATGGAGCAGGAGTGACCGTAGAGAAGTATACCGGAATTCGGCTTCAATTTTTTCGAAGTTAAATCTTGCTGGTTTACCGTGGTTTATGATGTCACCCCGTTTTCCTCACCAAATAAATTGTTCCCTTGAATCAATATTGTAATATAATAACTTTATACTCTTATTCCTCCTAGAATAGTATTTAAGTGCACGTGGTTGGATAGTCTGATACCGTAGTGAACCAAGTAGAGTTTCTTATATGTTCGGAAAAATTAATTTTAATTCAGCCATGACCCTTGAACTTTAGTATTGGTATACATGACATAATCGTTATCACATTCATTGATCATGTTTATTTAGTCATAGATACACGTAATGTAGCGCGAAATAAAATAATTTCCATGAAACAGGAAGAAAAATGGACTTGGTTTACAATAGCATCAGACCCTTCTATTGTAATCGAACAAACGATTTTCTTTCCTCGTGTATTTTATGTTGTAACAAAAATAACAGTAAAATTATATGAAAATAATTTCGTTGACGAAAAACTACATTACGGTTGCGTCACAATTGGTGTAACGATATTACATATAACTAAGAACAATAACTTTTCCCCGGAAAAGTTATCTGTTTTCTTGGCTTTAATGCCTGTAACATGTCCGTGTCCGAAGTTCTTTCATTGTTGATGTGTCCTCATCTGACCATGGCCACGATTACTCTTGTGCGCGGCTACTGACATTTGTTGTGTTTCGCCTTTAAATATCAGCTACAATACTAAAATCCAATCATGCAATTTACTGGCAAATACACTTATTTCTTTTTAATAAGGCGATACGTAAGAAATGTAAATAAGAATGAGAAATAATTTGCAGTAGTAAAAATTTAAATCGCATGATTGAAAAACTAGGAAAGTCACAATTAATAATACGATACAAAAACAGTTTTTAATTGTTTACGTAAAGATAAAATATACAGATAAAAAATATTAAAATCTTAAATAAAGATACGTAAGAAGCTACAATATGCAAATTATATTAAAATCTGATCACAAGGAGGCGAATTATGCTTCGAAATAGAAATAGATGACCGTAAAACGTTATCCAATATGGCGGACGACTTGCTAGGTTCCTTTTTTAGTTCACAATGACGAGCTCTTTCAGAAAATATTTTTTGCCGCTTGTAAGGGAAATATTACTACGACGTGACAACTTTTGGCTCATTTGTCAGTCTACTGTTTGGCGATTTCCCCCCGTCTCTACACATGTAGGGCGTTTATAAGCCGCTCCTGACACAGTCTGCCGAGTGTGATGTTGGAGAAGAGCAGTTTGCAGGACCAGGACGGCTATCGTCCAGTCACAGCTCGTGCGGCGACAGACACTTGACCTATCAGGCCGCTTGCGGGGGCGGGCGGACGGCTAATCTAAGCGGCAAGCACTGCGCCATCGCGTGAGCTTGCACGTGACGGGCCAGAATTAACCGAGCTGTCATGCTCAACACCCCTTCCGACCCATACATCTACCACCCACCATTCCCTCTACCAACCCCCTCCGCCCTAGTTAACCTTTCCGGCTCGAGAACCACCCCGGGATAAATTTAACACCGTGTCCGAATTCTCTCCAAGTTCACAGATTTCCATATTTAACCACTCGTCCGTCACGTTATTAACTGTGCTTCGCTTGAATTCATTTTAACTTACACAGTGACGCCATTCGTTTCCACATAAACGGGAGTTTCTTGTTTCATAGGTGTTTTAGTAAACTTTCACCGGTCGCCATATATTTTCACTCTTTTCCTTAGTTTGTATGAGTTCAAATCTGTGATGCATATAACAAAAACTACTCACTAAAGGCTACTTATTTCTTACACCTGTGTTCAGCATTTTTTGTTTGAACATTTTGCTGAAATATCAGAGTTTAATAGCAAAGTCCAGTTTTGGTAAAATTTCGATTACTCTTTTCGAAATATTACAAAAAATGTATTTTAAGTTCGTCTGACGGTTTATAGTAACATTTTAATTTGTTTGTGTGTTAACCACATGTACCAAAATAAAGACAGTAAAGTTTATGTTTGTATTTCTTTTTTGCTAATTTCTACGTCTATTTCAATCGGATGTATAACCCTTCAGCGTAAACGTTGTATGCAATCAAATTATGCCACAAACCAAATTACTTACATAATGAGATTTTGTACGAATGTACCATACATTCTTTTTTCCTCCAAAATCGTGGTTTAATAAATCTGGAAACTTATTTGATTTCTATGTAAGTACCTTGAAAAATTTCCCATGTAATATGCTTTTCAGCTCCCGTTCGTCACCCGTTTTTAAGGGCTCCCCCGACCCTTATTATTTGAGATGGGCCATGTATTATATCCTGGGGCCTGTTTCATAAAACTTATTAGCCGTCTTATTAGGAGTGCGGAGTAATAAAAATAGCTGCTAGTTTCAAGTTCTGTTTCATAAAACTAGTAGCTCAAAAAAGTAGCTAGCAGTGTAGAACTCCTAATAATGAGTAATATTACGAGTTCGATAATACGAGAGTTTAATAAACATTAGACACTAGTATTTTGGACTGATTGTAAGCACTGTAATTTATCAGTTACTGCGTCATCATTAATATTTTAATGGTCGTAAACATTGACATAGCCTGATAAAAATATATTTACTAATGGAATCTTCAGATTCTAGTGGAAGTAAGATGGCCTAGATCTTCTCAAGTAAAGAAAAGCTATGTGTAGTTAGAAGAAACATATTATTGCCAAGTTTCGAAAACACCCTAATAATATTACCACGCGTTAACCTAAAGCTATGTGTTGTTTCGAAACAATACGAGTACAGTAAACGCTTTAGGTTAACATGTGGCATTTTTAATTATGTGCTCACAATTATTGAACCTTTATTAGCTCATGTAAGGGCAAGCTTCTTAAATTGGGCCATATACTATCACGAATATAGGCATAATCTTTGTCATTTTTAGCCATGCCTATTGCTACAGCATAATCTCGAATGTCAATCCAACACGTTTTCTTCATATCTTTTGTAATGATGCTAGAGACTGCACCAAATAAAACATCTTTGTTTTTCAAAATTTTCCTGCTTCTAATTGTTGACATTTCACTGTATGTTTCACAACAGCAGCATATAATTTACCAGCTTGAGTTGCAAAAATAAAAGTAGAAAATGTGAACAAAGAGAATAGTAAAGCACAATATCATCAGCTGACTGCTGAACTAATAACATCAGTGTACTCT
The DNA here is from genome assembly GCA_003012365.1 of Medauroidea extradentata. Classification (NCBI taxonomy): domain Eukaryota; kingdom Metazoa; phylum Arthropoda; class Insecta; order Phasmatodea; family Phasmatidae; genus Medauroidea; species Medauroidea extradentata. Next base: position 17,762 of record PNEQ01013967.1, on the reverse strand, counting down.
TTCAGTAGTCCATGAACTTTGTTTATGAAACATTATTTTCTACACGGCTAGCTACTTTTTATTTCACTGCTATTTAGGAGCTAATATTATAAGTGTGTTTTTGAAACAGGGCCCTGAATAAATCTTTGCATTGTTTCTTTTGTCGCAAATTACGTGCCGAGTCTGTGTACGTTTCCGAAACACGTTATATGCTTTCAAGACTTTCCTTTACGAACAGATAAAAATTCGTCGAAGCGCACCTCAAGCAATTCTCGGGTATATAATTCAAAATCTTAACTCTCACTTGCTTTATTACAATAAACACATACACACAGAGAGAGAGAGAGAGAGAATCCTTGCATAGCAGTTCATGTCAGAGGTAGTTAGTTACCTTTTGCAGACCAGGATAATTGCAGGAGAATTGTGCCATATCAGAAAAAGTGACGTGGAAAGGACTTACAGCACTGGTCACAGAATTTTGTATGTACGTTTCAGACCATAAATAACCTTATGACGTCTCTAGATTGTTTACCGTAGAGATGAACGAATTAAGAAGGGACATTTATTTCAAATCTGAGAGTTTTTTGGCAGTTGGTATGGGAAAGACTGGAACATGGCAATTCTGAAAGATAATTTTTGCTACTACTTCATATTTGTTCAAGTTTACTCAACCTTTGACGCTATGTCTTGCGTCATAACAACATTTACGAAGTCGCACAGTAACAAATATTTTTTCCCGTAATAACCGGCCAAATGTTTAGTCATAATGCTGACGAATACTGTTCCCTGGGACTGCATTTTTTTCGCTGCAATCTCGTGGCCAGAGATAATACCATAGGACCAGTGCTGCTATCTCTTGTAATCGCTTCACATTATCTTTCTAATAGAGACGATTTTACGTTATAGTTTTTAAAATCGGGATACTAAAGAAAAGAAGAATACGATTTTTGTTATTTGGAAAAAAAATTAAGGAATGATGAATTCAAAACATACTGAGAAAATGATAAAATAATGTAGTAAGACGTATGAGGGTTTTCACAGCACATCCTACAGTGTTGCCAATTATACTGCTATTCTGGCAAAGATGGGTGTAAAGAGCGTACAATATAAAAACGATCACGAATGTCTATCATGATGTCTGCTGCTCTCGAAATACAGTCGTTGGTGACTTCTTTACCAGAAGTGAAGCTAGAGACGAGACCCCCCCCCCCCCCCAGTATTTTTAAAGGGGCGAGGTATATAAACCACATCACTGGCCAGACTACTCGTGTCCCATCATGATAATTTGAGATCAAATGCTGGCGAGGTTACTCCCGTAGAACGTAGCGGAATTTGCCGTTGGCGAGTTTTTTCTTTCAAGGTTCTGCTTTCCCTCCACCCTTTAATATTTCAGCTTCTCCACTACCAAATCATATCCTCACCTGCGTTTAAGGTGTCTGTGTTAAGTTGGCTGTCTTTCCAAAGCCGCCCAGCGATGTGCACGTCTTTGGCCGATAGACGTTTGATCGAAAACAATGTGTGTGAGTAATTAATGCTTACGAACAGCATTTAACATGTGTTACACGTGTAATAGCCATTTCAGGTCCTCCAGTAATCATTAAAGCTTGTTTTCTCGCCGTCAAAAACAACTTGTGTGAGTGATTAATGCTTACGAACAGCATTCAACATATGTTATACGTGTAATAACCATTTCAGGTCCTCCAGTAATCATTAAAGCTTGTTTTCTCGCCGTCAAAAACAACTTGTGTGAGTGATTAATGCTTACGAACAGCATTCAACAGATGTTCGACGTGTAATAACCGTTTCAGTTTCTCCAGTTATCATTAAAACTTGTTTTCATGCCGTTGAAAAGTAGTGTCAGGGAATCTTCTAAAATGTAATAGACATGTAAACTATAACTTAACTGTTAGTAGCCTACTTACCTCATAAAATAAAAATTCTCACCAACGAATTTCCACAGAGGCGAACTTTCATTGCCTTGCACTTAGAGGTTAGAATGAAGAACGCTGGCTGTGTGGATTGTGTTAAATTATATTGAGATATTTAACCTGTAAAACAAAGGGGAATGTTACGACAATTGTCTCGTATTTTCATTTTTTCAGCCATAACATTTATTCAAATTGCACTATAAAAATTTTATCTTCGACAAAGCATAAGATATATTCTTAGAAAACTGTTTGACCCAAAAAAAAATAATAATATCGTTCATTAATTTGTCACATGGAATCATTGCATGATAATTCTTGAAAGTTGACCTATAATTCTCTTGGAATGATTCCACATGACAAATTAATTAATAATTCCATTATTATTTATGTCAACCAGCTTACCAATAATATATCGTATGCTTTGTCGAAGATACTTTTGATAATACAATTGCAAAAATTGTTATGGCTCAAAAACTGAAAATGCAATAAAATTATCTAAGACTCCTCCTTAAACCTTCCATGAAATTTATAGGGGTGGCCACACATCACTCATACCGCATAAAATTACACTGCCAATAGGTTTTGTGTTTATTTAATTTTTTTTGTCTGAACAGTACACAGTAAGAAACAAAAAAGGTCCTTCTGTAACATGCGCCTATAATGCAACGTTTACAAGATGACTGCACACGACTGTTTCTGTGGAAATAACACAACGCCTAGTATACAGGCAAAACGTGCGACTTCCTTCAAGGAATTGTCTTCTACGTGTGCCGTGCTCTCTGGAAAATGCAACCTGTTATACAGTTGTTTAAAAGTGTTTCACATAATTTATCAAAATTCAAAAAACTTAGGCTTGGTTCGGTAAATTTGGCAACCGACTTGGTTTTACAATATTTTTACAAAATTTAATTTTTTTCGAAGAGAAACATCCACAAATTTTAGAAAAATATGTAGCAGGGATTGTCTTTGAGTAGCACTTCTTTTCTATCATTTAGCGAAATAAATAAATAAACAATTTCAAATCGTGTTGTAATTCTTAAGAACGTACTTAAGGGATTGTATGTTGTTTACGAAATGCGTAAATTTTTCGCTCCAAAAAATTGTAAAAATGCTGCAAAACCAAATTGGTTGCTAAATTTACAGAGTCACGTTAAGGCCATGATAAGTCATGTATTTCAAACAATGGCAAATAACTCGAATATTTTTTCCAAATGATTTAAAGAAATTTGTGACTGTGTACAGTCATACGATACACAATTTTGGTAGAGCGTTTTTTTTTTTTTAAATAATGTACTGTTTGCTATCAAAAAAGTATTTTGCTTCATTTTGGCTTATTTTGACAACAAAATATGTGGTATTTTAAGGGCAAAAATCTAAAAATTTGTCTGGTGAATTGCAACAGAAAAATTTAGATACAAACGATGATATATCAGTGTTAAAACTGTAAGAATGAATATTTTATATATGTATTAATTTGCGTTTAAAAAAATATTTTCAAAACCACTGCAAAACTAAAGAGTAAGGTCCTTAAATTTTTTGAACTATACGTGGGTGGATTTAGCGACATACTTTTGCACAACTGCGTCATAGGTTGCATTTTGCTGAGTACATGATGCACGCACAAGACAATTCCTTGGAGCAAGAAGCACTTTTTCCCTACATATCAGGCGTTAAATTATTTTCACATCAGATAACGCACTTTTGTGGTAAAGGATGCATTCTAAGAGTTTGCAAGAAGAATTTTGTTCTTCCTTACGATGTACTGCTCAAGTAGACAACATGAATTGTTCACAATATTTGACAGCAAAGTAATTTTTTGCAATTAAAAAATCTCAATAATAATAAAAATCAGCCACAGAATCTCAGTACATCTCCTAAACTGTATTGGAATTTTGACAAATTTCTTTTTAAATCTCAATTTTTCAAAGGCTCGTTCTTCCCCTGGTATTAACTTGTCTTGAAAGTGCCCCATATATGGTGCGCTTACTTTTTCATGAGGATTTACTCCCGTAGTTTGGTCTATTAATTACCTTACTTCCTATACAATACAAATAATTACTACAACCAGTCTCACGTTTCACATTTCGTTGATACTGGCATTCGAAACTTTAGTATCACAAATTAGGGTAGGTTTACCCTATTGAAAATTTTCCTGTAAACACACAATTTACCTTTTATTTACAAATTAACATTCCAAAATCCTTTTTTTTTTCTGTGGATTTGTTCGATGGTTACTCTAGGTTCCTTGACTCTACTCGGGAAGTAACATCCTGCAAGGATGCTTCCGAAAAGTCTGGTAGGATCTACTGAGGTCGCGATGTTACGTGAGGCACCCCTACCGCACCTCGCCCACATCTGAGCAGCGCTGGCCCGCGGGAGAGGCCTGCTGCCCCCTGCGGCCGAGGGCGTATCGACCCACAAGCCGGCTCACAGACCGTGAATATTCATGAGCCATCCATTGTTCCGCCAGTTTGAACCGCGACCTATCGTCCGCGCCAAATAGCCCCATCACGGCCGGGGTGCATTACGTCGTCCGACTCTCCCTCTTGAGAATCAGTCGCCTTCTGCGCCCGCTCGTCTTGTACCTGCCGGGCGGAAGGCCACGTCGCTCGTACCCACCCCCCTCCCACAATCCTTTTCTCCAATCAGAGAAAATCTAAATCACGCCGCTGAGACCTCGCCGCCCACCAAGTTGATCCGTGTTTGATTCGAGGCGGGGTCGATCCGTGATTTTTCTCATGTGTAGAACACGCTAAACCTTCGCGTTAGCCGACGGGATTTCTTGGGATTCTCCCTTTTACCCAGCCCTTCATATTCCGTCGTTTCTTCGTCGCAGGGCTTAATTTCATGTCCTTTTCCACAGTTCGACAGACGCCACAGAGTATGATGCTGTGTCCTCGGGTACCTTCCCTTAAACGATATTTGTTAATTTTACCACCCCTATGGTTCTGCTCAGAATTCTCAAGAAGGGTCGCCGTCCCGGCCATCTTTGTTCCGTTTTCCGTAATCGCTTCTTGCGTATACTGGGATGGTTCCGTCCACTAGAGCACTGGCAAATAATGTCTTATTTCTAGTTATGAGTCAAGATCCATATCCAAATATCTCGCTGTAAACGAGATTTCAAGCTCTTCTTACTTACCTTTTATTCGAGTCCTACGATTCGCCCAAAATCCCTATGTGCTGAAAACAAAACTACATGAGCTCCAACGAGCATGAGTTAATTTTTTGTCGGTAGGGCCAGGCAAAATCAGGTCCTGAATTAGTTTGTATTTGAAGTGAGATTGACAATTGAAAATCATTCGAGACTTTCTCTTAAATACGTACCCATCCCTCGTGCAGAGCCATCTCTATTGGAGCAGGTGCGGCTGGACGTGAAAACCTGACATGAATGTTGGAGTTTAAAATACCATACAAATATTTAATTCTGTGGCATTCAGGAAACAGATAATGTGACACAAGATTTATCTTCGCTCTGTTGTTCACAGTGGCTGTTAGCCAAGATACATATTTTGGATCATTGGTTATCCTGATTGTAAAATAATAATCATTCTAGTTGTTCTATATAAAAGTCAAATATTTCATACCGCACTATCAAAGCTTAGCAGCAGAAATTAAGCAGTCGTTCTTTTGGCATATACAGTTTTGTCTGATGTGAAATTATTTCAATTTATGACTATCAGACCAGATAGCATATTTGCACTAATGATGTGATCAGTCTCTGTTAAGTAACTTCAAATTATTACAATACTCCGTGTCTCCGATCGTTTTCGGAGCGCGTATGTCCACAGCATGCAACTACATTTTAATTATTTATTACTATAGGAAGAGACAAAAAGTAAGAGCAGCCGTTAAAAATAAACTATTTAATAGGTTCTGTTAAGTGAAATTTTTGGAGTCACTTTAGTAACTACGCATCGATGATGCGTGTTAAATTTAGACAGAACTACTTGATCAGTCAGTTCAGAGTGATGTCCTGGAACAAAATGTAAAGTGGTTTCAGAAATTCGCAATCCAGTTCATGTAATAGTACTGTATTTCAGTTCCAGTAAAATGTTTGGCGGGAAAGCGAATGCTTGGAAACAATACGCTTTCATCAATAACCTTCAATAATACTTTCAAACGTAAATATACTGATTTCTCACCACTACAATATTCCTATTCAGTTTTTGGAGAATGTATTAAGTAGAAATAAATGTAAAAGTGACCATAAAAATGAAATATATTTTCTTAGGCGCGCATGCCCCTGATTCGTTTTTTTTTTTTTTTTTTTTTAAGTACGTT